>JAPYZJ010000301.1:0-51994 GCA_030522765.1 Ophioninae sp. B BG-2022a
GTCGCGACACATAACACGTGCGCGCGAGGTCGTGTGTATGTGGCGTTTTCTTATATATATATATATATATATATATATATATATATATATATATATATATATATATATACATTGTGTTTCTAAAATATTTATGAAATATATTTCTAACAATTCGTAACATCTTTACAATAGAAGGCAGTACCTATACATACGGAATCTAAATGTATACGGGAGAATAATACTAAAAAAAAGACAAACGAGAGTATAACACGTATCTCGGATCGGCACCGTTACAATTTGCAATAAAGATTGTCACGTATATCGAGCGATACGGAAGTAGCTATCCTACGAAAGTTAACGCTTGCGTTTCATCGGAACAATGTATTCTCTCCCTGACTTTGTCTGCGCACGAAACTCGGTGTCGGAAAGGGCTCTATCGACTCTTATGATCTACGTCGAGTTTAAACGCAGCGGGAATCTCGTATCGTAGCAATACAGTCGTGTCAACGCGAGTGATATCGGTGCTATCGAATAAAAAATGAATAACAGCCTGATTTCGTATTATCGAGAAGAGTTAATCCAAGTACTCTCGGCGATTCGCAGTTGATTGCTTGTCGAATAGAACTTTGTACGCTAAATGTATTTCGATAGTGTTCAGTGGCAGCTCGGGATATTATCGGTTCGTTTCTTGCATTTCTATTTATTTCGTCATTTATATTACTTTGTCTAATGAGACCTAAACAGCAAAGTTGAGCTTCGGTCGTGGAAGACTCAGCGTCTCGTTTGAGGTCCTTCCTCCAGCTTTCGCCAGACAACCTGCAAACGCGATGAAAAATTTGTATTTTCGCCTTTTCATCACATTCCCGACGTTATTATTACGGGTGAAATCGCGTCTGACGTTATTCGTACGTACGTTGCACATCTCACGAACGAGTGCTTTTTCACCGTCGTGACCGGCCTCTCTCTCGAGCTGTTCCCTGACCTCGAGTACCTGAAGCGCTCGTACGACCGCTTCCGGACGACCACCCAAATTAGCATTGTCGCTTGGACTTTCGGGATTGTCCCAAACTTCACCCGGCTGAGCTTCCCAGGTTTGTGCCCGCGCCTGCAACGCGCTTTTATCCTCCTCCAGTTGCTTCACTCGTTGCTCGAGACTCCTCACGTACTGCATCGTTTGATCTGCAACCAACCACGAACGTCACCGTTTAAACGTGTGGAAAAACGACACGTGCGAATACGCGGCTGAGAAACATCAAATTACGGAAGGATCCTTATAAAATGCGGAAATTACGAATGGAAGAGTTCGTTGAAGAAGAAAAAACACGATGCCAGTTACTTCTCAATTTCAATGATTGCTTTAGTCTCGAGGCATCGCATTCACGATTGCTCTCGATTTCTTTGACACCGTTTACAAGAATGCGCGCGTCTTCGTTTTCGTGCTTCATTTTGGTGATATATGCTTCGCGACTAGAGACTAAAATCTTGAAAAAGTTCCTTTTGGTATTGTTCTTTCAACAGCTGTAATACGGAATCGAGGTATTCAAGATTTTGAGTCTCATCGTTGAAAGAGACATTCTTTCGTTTGCCAGTATATTATCGGACCAGTCGAGTTCTTTGACCTCTCGACAAGTGTTTGGATCGGAGACCCAGCTGAATCGTTTTCTCCAACCTAAACGACACCATTTTGTTTTGCACTTGTGTGTTTCGGTGTTGTACAATTTTGGTATCAGCGGATCGTCAATCAGCGAGCGTGATCGATCGTCCGAGCTTGGATGGGCGCGTGTTGCCGAAAATTTTCATCAAGAGACGAACAGAAAATCAAACGGAAAGATTACCGTTGAACATGGAGGTGTGTCGGGAGGATCTCGAGGGAGCCGTTTCCTCCGCATTCGTACTCGAACTGGAACCGTCGCCGTCGTCCCTCTGGCCACCTCCTCTCTCCTCGTCGAGATACAAGCACAATTCTTTCAACTCCAAATTGTCCTTGATCAATTCTTGCTGTTTGTTGTCCAGCTGGCGTAGTTTGTTCTGATAAGCCGAAACTTCCTGGCGCATTACACTCGCGGTGTAACGACCGAATCTCTGCCATTCTCGCGCCAATTTCCGGCCCTTCTGACGATCGTCGTCCAGGAAACAGCACAAGTCTCTCAGCTCCTGATTGTCGTCGCTCAAACGTTGATTCGCCTCCTTCAGAGATCTCAGTTCGCTCAGCTGCAAATTAATAACAAAATATTCAATAAAACTTTAGTCTTTCAGAAGAGAATTCGAAAATCGATGTGAGATCTCGAAACCAAGATTTTTCCTCAGCGTATCTGTTATATTCCGGGTTCGAGGTTTTTCGTATCAACTTTTTACGAATTTCATTATCGAGATTATCCACGAATTTTACTATCGAGATTTTTTACGAATTTCATTATCGAGATTTTTTGCGAATTTCATTATGAATAAAATAAAATTTGAGCAGGGGCGTCACGATATACGAGGTCGAACGTTCCTTGCTCATTCGCCTCGATATTATAATGCGAGATACGAGCGCTTTCCAAGTGACACACAAGGTGAAAGCTTCGGATATCGACATTTATAGGAGCGCGAGACTCGTACGAAGAAACGATAGAGAAAATCAACGTAAAACTAGTTCATTTGTCCACAAGTACAACTGTTTGTCTTTACTTGATAGAAACTTGATTAAAAGACAGTATACTTCCGGTGCTGACTTTAGAAGTGTAAAATAATCCACCAAGATTGCACATTGTACCACTTGATATCGAAACGTATAAATAATAAGCAACGGTGTACGGTAATAACGAATAATAATAACAATAAAAAGAATGGTGGTACAGTAGAATGAAAATATACATTTTTCACCAAAGATTAACGCCACAATCGTCATCGGAAGTTGGAAGAAGATATTGTAACAATCATAACTCGATCAGCGTTCGATAATATTGATTATAATAATAGATAACTTTAACAACAGTGATAAATAAAAAAAAAATGAAAAATAATTTTATTGGAAAATAAAGAAAGTAACGATCGCAAAAAGAATGTCTCCAGCTACCCCGTTGGAGCCTTTTTCATCGAGTATACGTCATCAAAGGCTATAACGCCAATTTTGGGAAAAACACGCGGGGACACTTACCAGACTCTGTATCTGACGATTCTGTTCGGCGGCAACCCTGGCGATGTCACTCTCAGTTTTGCGAACGAATTTGAGCATCTCCACGGGTCCGAGTCGTAGGAGCTCGTCGTCGGTGATTCTCTGTCGGGGTATCGTGACTGGAATGGCGGTTGGATATTGGCTATTGGGTGGTAAATATTGTCCGGTGGTGAGTTTGTTGGACGTTGGATAATTGTGACTGGAGCTCTTCGGATTATTATTTGGATTGGGATTGGGAACGTTGTTGTTATTGGTCTGTTGATTGTCTAGATTCGGTGGATATTTGCCGTGGGCATCTTTGGCGGCGATGGCCGCTGCGGCGGCAGCGGCGGCCGCCGCGGTTCTCAGGGCTTGGCTGTGCTGTTGTTGTTGATGAGTAAGGCCGTTGGGGGCGAGTCCGACAGCGGTCGGGGTGAGGCTCGTTGGTAGACCGCTGACGGTACCGAAGTGGGGATGATTCTTGAGTATACCGACGGTCGGTTGGGGCGGTGGTTGATACTGCGGTGGTACCGGTTGATCCACCGGTTTCCCGATCACGTGACTATTCGCACCGGGATGCAAATGTTGCTGATGATGGTGTTGTTGTTGTTGCTGCTGCTGCTGCTGCTGCTGCTGCTGCTGCTGCTGTTGATGATGATGCTGCTGCTGCTGCTGCTGCTGCTGCTGAGGCTGCTGCGGCTGCTGGTGGGCCTTACTTTTATTTGACATGGCGGCTAATTTAACTGCGGCCCTGGCGGCGTTCCATTTCACCGAAATATTAAATGTCCCGTTCGTCGTCCCCGTCTCAACAGGCCACCCTCCTTCCTCCAGGCACTTCTCGTCGCTGGACTCGACTGGTCTTTTCGGTCTTGCGTGGTCCAGCAGCAGCCGATATTATCTGGGTCAGGTCAACCGGAATTTTGACCATCTCGCTCATCCCAAACTCATCGCTACATGCTTGTACCCCCGTGATATACCCCCTTGATCCTCGCTTGTCCGTAAATGTGTAGGCGCACGATTGTACCAACGCGAAGCGCTATGCGAGGGGAAACGGGCCCAATCTTTCCCCCACTGTCTCGGAACGACGCGTATGCCCTGGGGCACTCGACGCACCAGATAACTCGAATGAATATATATATATGTATGTGTTTATATATGTTGGCTTTATGATAGCCACTCCGTTCAGATCATCACCTCGAATTCCTCGTGTTCGAAAAAGTCTCCTACTGTCTTCTCTCTCGTTTCTCCCGTTCAAACATTACGGGCTATTCTCGCTACTTGCCTCGCAGTTTCCTAGTAATTGTAGAGCGACCTTCAAGCACTTGTTCACACATCGTTTCTCCACGTGCACGCGTATATGTACGTAGACATATATATATGTTTAAGAAGATTTATTCGTATGCTTCAAAGGTTCTCCATTGCCCTCTGGTTCGAAAATTCGTACGCGTCAAAAATGAAGGAGTTTGTCGCATTTCCGGTGTTTCTTGGGTTGACTCCTTCGAACGAAGGTACTCGAGCGTATATCGCGGACGAGTGCGTAGCGTAAACTGAGAATTGTCGGCGATGAGGGAGAGCCGAGGAATACGACAGGTTTTACGCGAAGCGCGTAGGACTCGGAGCCAGCCCCCGATCGAGGCGACACTCGTAGCGGAGTGAAAGGTGAGCCGCAGTCAGAGCAGGAGTGTCGCGTCCCGTCGGGCATTCGAAATTTTCCGATCGTTTCTTTTCCAAGCGTAGGAAACTTTCATCCGGTATCGGGGACGAATGTCGCCCAACATTTTTTCCAATCTCTCGGCGTTTCTCCCTCCCCGCGATCGCGGTACGTTTTTCTACTCCGTTGTACCGTGCCTCTCCGCTCGGAACTTGTATCAAGCTGAGAATGATGGCATTGCCCCCGTGAGAAGCGCGATTCCTCTACGAGGGGAAAAAAACCGCCGGTTCGTTAGGCTCATCGTGGAAAGTCCACGGGGGAACTGGTCGATCCAATTACGTATGGGTTCTCACGCGAACTCTTTACTCGCCCCGGTGAATAATACTCTTTCTCGTACCGAGTGCAATATCCCGCACTTGTTTGGCTTTCCTCGAGTTTCCACGGCGTGGATCTCTCGAATGGGTGAAAAGTTGCAACCCGGGTCCAAGACTCTTCGACCTTGACGATAAAGCGGCGAATTTTATTCACGATCGATCGTTCCGCGTCTCCCGCGATCTCTCGTATTGTTGTACTTGCTTCTTGAAATTACATATATACATATATATATCGCGAAGAATGTGCGTGCTGTCGCGTCGCGCGGCGAAATAACCAAGATATTAGTCACACCCGCTTGGATATTCGTCGCGACGACGCCACTTTCGAAACTCGTGTACGATAACGTATGGCTGGTATAGAAGCGCAGCCGGCACCTGCAACGCCACAGAGTCGGAGAGAACACGGAAGGAAGAGAGCTGCGTCAAAATCTCGCTGACACGGCGAGAGCCCACCTTGAAGCCTCTCCCCTCTCCGCGAACCGCCCGGTTCGTTGCAACGTTCCGAAGAGGGATATCTCGTGATTACTCGCAGCTAAAACTTTCAATCGTCACTTTTTTCCTCAACTTGCGCGAAAAGTTGGCGTACTCTCGTGAATTCGCTGGCAATTGACTTTTTGTTTTGTTGGTTTTTTGTTGTTTCAACGGCACGAACTTCACTCGCTTGTAACGAACATCGTCACGCGCTCGCTGGCCCCGGACTTGTCCAATCAAAACGCGCAGAGCGATGATGCCAGCCTCGGAATTCCGGAGCGCAGCAGCAACAGCCTGTGCGGGAATCTGCCGAGAGTTTCTCGAGCCTCCGCGCTCCAATGAGTCCCCCTTCGGCCCCCCCTTCGGCCCCCCCCCCCCGCCCGCCGGATAGGGCACGTCGCGTTCGGAGCGGGCAACTCCTGCCCGACTCTCCCTTCTCCTCCGATCGCTCGTTTGACACGAACCAGACTTTTGTAGTTCCCTCGGTATTGTGCACGCTTCTGTGGACGACTCGGGGACAATGAGAATTCGAGAGCCATAAATGAACGACTCAAATTTTGTTTTTTCCTTCCACTCTCGTTTTCACCGAAACGTCAGTTTTGTTATTTTCTATGTTGGAAACTGACTTCCAACGACCGTAGTCGAATTTTTTTCTTGGTTCCTTGATACTTTGAAAATATTATTATTCTTTTCGGTGAATGAATATTTATGGGAGACGGACTTTTCAAGTTCTTGCTTGGGTAAGTGTAATCGGTAAGAGACTGCCAAGGGAGCGTAACGCTTGCCGGTAAAAAAAGGGAAGAGACGATGAAAAAATGAAGAATTTGAGGTATACTGGATGGATATTAAAAAATAGCTGAGATTCTTGAAAATTCGATAGTTAATGGTTGCAAAACGAATAGAAATAAATCGTCGGGAATTCTGAAAGGGTCAAGCAATTGTATTATCTCAAGTTTCGAATAAATACATCGCGTCGTTGCGTTTGGCAGCTACAACCTTCGTATCACGCGGCTTGCTTTGATCGTAGGATATTTGCAACGAGACCGTAACCTTATAAATCGAAAAAATAATGTCCCCGTTAAAGTGCACGTTAACCTCGATATTACGGAATTTGTGTATTTCAACGAAAACGAAGGGAGGACGGAGGGATGTATGTACCTGCGTGACACGCGGACCTTCGAGTGCCTGAGCGAAAACAGGTACCCAACAATGTGCATTCGTACATAGGCGTGAGAATGATGAGCATGCTGTCCCTTCACGCTAGACCGCAACCAATCGAAACTCGAGCGTAGCGCGTCGCGCTACCGAAAAGTTGCCCGTTCTCATCCTCCTCCGGGACTTTCGAAAATTCTTCACTGAGCGTTTGTACTTGAAGGATATTTCCACGTGCGCGGGTATCGTTGAATTATTCTACGCGTCGCAATATTTCACCGTAGATATTTCATGTCTTTCAACCACGAGTGCGAAACGTCAAAGAATCGTCGACGGAGACAAGCTCGAAGCTAGACGTACTTCGGAGGTGCCTGACGTCGCAAACAAGGCGTTTCCAATGGTAACGATTTTCGACTACCCGTGCTCTGACCGAGCGGGTGTTTCGCAAAGAAAAAAAGGATCCGCGGCAATCTCCGGACGAGTAAGATGATCCGTTGGGGGATATATGTCTTCCGCCTCCTGAAATCCTTCGTATTCATATTTTTCTCTTTCTTCCTTTTTCCATCTTTAATAATAAAATTATCATTTTTGTCTACACGCAACGACGAATAACTTTTTTCAAGGTTTCCATGAGAGGTAATATGGAGACATTTTTCTGTCAATTGCTCTTACCTTGCTCCAATATATTTATTCTAATATATACAAAAAATGGAATATTATCGGTGACAGGTCAATACACGTACTGCTTTGCGAGAGCACGGAAGAATTTTGCTTTACGAGTCTTGGCCGCTTCCCTCTGTATCTCCTCGTTGTTGTTCGAGTTCAGTTCCAGCAACCCGATCACTCGGATCTGTACAATTTACGAAACAATTATAGAAATAATCATTCTCAGCGACCGACGAAAAATGATGCCAGTTTTCGAGATTGCATCTTACCGCTAATTGCTTTCGATGATGTTCGCCTCGTTTGGTGTGCAAATTAATGAGGTATTCCAATATCGTGGTATCCCAGATGCAGTGATAATAAGCGTCCATCGCGTCGGCGCTCGTCGAGCTCTTTTGATCGCTCGCGGCCATTTTGAACGCTAGCGAATAATCAACCTCTTCCAAAAATTGGCACAACACGGCAGCCTGGGTGTAGCATTGGAGGTGAGCGCAAATTTTAATCATACGGCGGTAAACATGATCGTCGATGTGATATCGTGGAACTGGCAGGCTGAACAAATCGCTCGCTAACATAATCGCTTCGAGGTAATACTTCATCGCGCTTTCGTAGAATCCTAAAACTGGCAAAAACGTGGAGGATCGCAACCAAGTCCTGCTTCGATATTGCTTGTTTCTTTGGGTTTGTTTGGGTTCGTTTGGGTCGAGGATTACCAAAGTTGAGATCAGCCATGACTCGTAGCCAGGGTATGTTGGTTGGATAATAAATGAGAGCCTGAGTGAGCAACTGGAACAACGTTTCACTGATTGTCTTCAAGTTGTACGAGTTCGAACTGAAAACGAGAGAAAAGTTCGATTTCAATCGGTAAATGTCAGTATTGGATACGCGACAGTTTTGGAATTGGATCGAAAAGCGGTTGACTATTTTCTCGAAAAGATTTCGGGAGTTCGAGACTGACTTCGGTACACCGGCTGGCCACGAGGAGAGATATTGGAAATGAAGTTCGAGGCTCGTTTCGTCTCGCAATACATTGTGTAGTCGCGTTAGCAATGATATCACCACTGTGAGAACGGTAGGCTCGCGAAGTTTGCTCAACATTGCTAATGCTCTGACAACCGCGTCTCGCGCTGCGCTACCACTGGGATTTCCGCTGCTTCCGCGTTTTTGGGGCTGATCTCGGCTCGGAGCGAACATCTTGAGAACTGACGAAACAGCATATATACACGTGTACAGCAGCGTTTTTTTTTTCTTTCAAATCAGTCATCGCTTCTTCAAATAATATTAAAACTTGATATTACCAAAATCCCAAGCTTCCCGCGGAAATTTTCGGGACCCTTTGTTTTCAACGATATCTAAGCATACGAGGCTAATCGCCGCCGCGAACTCGCAATGGCTCCAACGATGCTGGAGTTCCGTCAGAACATGCCATTTGCCCATGTTCAGTAGGAAGACCGTGCAGTGCTCGATTATTTCTTGTCGAGGAACAAAATGTTCGCTCGACTTTATCGACGTCAAACACTTTATACACGAGTTTACCAACTCAAGGCCCTCGTCTGAAAAAAAGAGGAAATTTGTCATTTTTCCACATTATCCGGATACTATTGGATATTGAGGTCACCGAACAGAATTATTTTCCATAAATTCAACGGGTATCCCTAAAAAAACATTCACCATTTTCGAGGCTCTCAATGTAACATTTGGAAGGTTGAATGTGAAAAAAAGTGCATTTCCTCTCGTATGGATTATACTTTATTCCGTCAAGATTCATTTGTGACTGAAATAAGTTTCGGAAAATATTTTTACATCGAAAGCCTCTTTTAAACGAGTGCTGCGCATGTGCGACTCAAATTGTTTCGAATACTTGTTCTTCGTACTAACTTGGGTCGTTCTCTAGCCACGAGTTCAGGTGACGACACGTGTCGATGAACATCGTTTCCCAACGTAGTACAGTCTCAAACATGTACATGAGATCTTCAGGGCCTTGAGGTTCTCGCTTTATATACTGTTCGACCGTTGTCACCATTTTCTTTGCACCGTCAAAGTCCTTAGACATTAGCAACTCTCGGTACTTAACGAGCAACACGTACGTATAGTCCTGTTGGAAGCCGACTCGTATCGACATGACTATGCCCTGAAGTGGAACTGGCAAATCCCAGCGACTTTTTATCCGCCATAGCGGACACATTGGACTCTCGCCGTCCATACGTACCAGGAGATCTTGGATTTCCTGAACGTCGTACGTCAGCATCAATCGTCTTTGCATTTCGTACATTCTGAATTTTGGACTCTCTACGTTACGATAGAAAACATATAGTTTGAATAAAAAATGGAAGAATAATTGACGATTCGTTGATGCGGTTCGTGAATTTGAGTTGCCAGCTTACGAGTATACGTTACAAGAGGAACTCCCCAATCTTCGTTCAAAAGTAAGGCCGGTAATTCGATATCGTCGGTCTTGGATCTTTTTTCAATTTCCAATATTTCCTCGTGATTGAAGAGATTCTTGTAATTTTGATTCATGAGAATTCTACGAGCCAGCTCGTCCATGTCTCCCATTAAAACCATATAATGAAGATAACGAGCGATTCGACGCCTCTCGGTTTCCTCAGTTTTAGTCAAAACATGATCGATCGCCTGAAACACATTGACAAGAACATCCATTTTGTCGTGACGTTTGTTATGAAAATGCGATTATTCCCAAAAATCTAGAAAAAACAATGACAAATCTTTACCCAGAAGAAGACGTCCAGACCTTTATCCTCGGACCTTTTTATGTCAGCGATGTAATTACCATGAATGACACTGCCATCGAGAATTTTGCGAACCAAATTGAGACACTGAATTTTTAGCAACAAATCTCGCGTTACGAAAATCTTTCTGTCCACCACGCCTCCTTGGATGTCCAATTCAAGGTTGTCTCGATAAACTTGCGGTATCTCTCGAGAAATATTGTCCATTTGCAGAATCTCCAAAATGTTCTGAGAAAGAGAAAAGCAAATCGGTTGGAAGTGACTGTAAATAAAAAAAAAAGAGTTTTCGTTCGATTCAAGTTTGGCAATTTGCCTTGTATTGATCTTTGGTCGAAGCGTGCAACTGTTGCGTCAAACTCTGCTCGTAACCTTTAACGGGTACTTCGGTAGCCAAGCAGTATCCGTCCAAGTGACTCTTCTGCACTCTGCAGAAGAGCAACGGCACCGATGTATCCAGTTGATCGAACAATGATTTAGCTTGCAACGCGTGATGTCTCGTTAGTTTGTATTCTTCTCTTAGTAAATGAAACGCGGCGAGATCGTAGTGAATCTGTAAAAACGAACAAATTCTCTTTGACTTTGATAATTCTTCATCCTCAATCGGCTGGCACAACGAATACATCGGCAAAGTTTTACCTGACACTTGAATTCTTGCGGCGAAACGCTGTACATGTCGTCCCAATTTTGCTTGATTTCCGTGGTATCCTCGGTGAGCATTTGAAACGTTTTTATCGAAGGAATAGTAGGCTTTAAATCATTGGACTCCAGGATTGCATTTAGAACATTGAGACTATTGGGTACGTGAGCTTCGAGCTTTCTAACGACGTCATCCGCGAGTCCGGGTGGGACGTACGTAGATTCCTGCGTGCCCGGGCTGACGAGAGAAAACGAGACTTTTAGGACGTCGACTCGGCTTATATAGTTGTCGTACGAAAAGAAATTAAATATTGATAAACCTTACATATGAATGAACTGTTGTTTGATTTGCTTATTGTTGAGGGCTCGCCGAACTATGGCTCTGATGTGCCATCTGTGATAGAGTACAAAAGCGAATAGAAGTTGGCTCGATACCGAGGATATAGAAAATTCAGGCAGAACCGGTATTTCGACGACGACATCCCCCGTGATAAAAAATAAATCTTGGAGGAGCGTCAATTGCACGGGTAGCGGTAGCTTCTTCTCCAGTACATCCAAATCCCATTTGAGATAAGCCGCTACTTTGAGCGAGAGTATTTTCAACGCTACGCTCTTAAACGACCATTTCCTCAGTACATTCAGCTTTGTTTCGCCCAACTCGGCATCCAAAATCTTGACATCGTTGTCCCGTTGGTCGGAGTTGATGCTCATGAATTTGATTATAAGGTCGGTGGGCGATGGATCTGAAATAGCATTGGTCGAACGTTCATCTTACTACCCGGTAAGCATCGAATACGCCCTTGAGCTGTGATTTTTCAGACTTGTGAGGTTAGAAAAGTGTTGTCGTACGTATCCTTACCGGGACATGATTTCGACAAATGTTTCTCGAGCAGAGACGGATTCAATAAAAATTCGAACCACAGTACAGTATCCGGTGAAATCGGCACCGTTCCCGGTCTCAACAGATCGACGTCCATCTCTCAACTGGCGAGTTTCCGAGACATTCGAGAAGACTACGGAGGAGGAGACGTCCAATCTCTCCGTGTTTCTGGCGTGTCGCAAAAGTGTCCCGAAGCAACGTTTCGAATAAGCGGCGCTGCAGTAGCGAGCTGAATTTTGTATTCGCGGTAGCTATAGCTACCGCGAATACAAAATTCAGCTGAACCGTTGTATCCTGTCGTAGATGTAGTTTTTATTTACGGACGATGATTGAGGCGATATTATTTATGATAAATAGGTGTACAATTAAGAAAAGAGTACGTCGACGATTGATGTATACGTATCTAATAACAAATCTATGGAAACCATGAATAATGGTTTCGGAGGAAACAAAGTGCCGGTTTAAACTACTGTTTTTTACGATAATTTATTGTCACGCGCGATCAAGGAAAGAAGAGAGCATTTTTTATTGACGGTAAAGATTCGTGCGGGGTTCGAGGCGGTGTAAGATGACTCCTTAAAATGGTATATCGACTAACAGCGATTTAACGTTGCTCGAGCATACATTACGATATTATATTTAAAAAATATATATGGCTAGAAGGGTGTGCGCCCCGGTCGAAGGAGGTGGTTAAAAGATCGAACGGTGGGGGCAGCGAGACACCCCCAAGAAGAGAGGACAGCACAGGGAAGCTGAGAGCTCGTGCTCGGCGGAGGCATTTCGAAATCGACGTCCGACGGTACAGGTAAGCTCTCGTCCGTATTCACCCAAAGTCTCGCGCGTCTCCCACGTCTCGAACATCGAATAAGAGCGATCGCTACTTTTATTCTATCAATCGTCCGTCATTATCATTCCGGATGTAACAGGCTTTCTTATCTTACTTGATTTTCGCCGGATCATTATTCGATAATACTAAAAATATTACATTATAAATCTCCTGACGAAGGATCCTCGCCAAGTCTGTAAGCTTACTTTCCAAGTCGGATTTGAAAGTTGAGTCATTGAGCTTCTTCCGAGTTTAACGGGACATTTGGATGAGCTCGATGCTTGTTTTCGAATATTGCGTATTTGTAGCACATATTTTAGTCTCAAAGTTCCGCATATGACAAAATAAATCTGAACGAAACCGAATCAAATGTTTGCCTTGCAATATTAATACGAAAACTTTGGCTTCACTCTTCAGGAGAGTGTTGGACGTTATCTACCGTGTACAGGAAGGACCTACGATGAGTCGCACGTGTGTACTCGTTATTCTCGCAAGTGAGTACTCATCCTCATCCTGGTTTCTCGCGTTCTCCGAGTTCTCCGTCTAATTCTTCCGATCTCTCGCGATTTTTTTCAACTAAATTAGCCGCATAGTAATCCGCCCATCTACCGGAAAATTAAACAAATCTGAGGAAATATTTTCGTAAATGTATAGTCCGAAAGCTCCACGATGAATTTCTCGACAGGGGATCGCTATAGTTTCACACCCGCCGAATATCCAATAATACTAAAAATTAAATTACGGCCAACCTGTGAATGTTTTTTTTCTTATTCCACGAGGTATGAAAAAAAAAGAAAGAAAAAAAACAAATTTGACATTAAATTCGTAAGTTTTGCTCAATAGAAGCGCACGAGTTTTTGTTCTTGCAATTTTTCGATAATAAGTTATAAATTTCGAGAGTAAAACAAATAGGATCGACGGGCGTAGAAGGAGAGCCTAGAACGTGCCTCCGTCGCGTCGGGGGGCCCCAAGCCCAAAGATTTCAAAAAATGTAGCAAAGTGCAAAGAAAGCAAAGTCCCAACTTGATTCGGTGAAAGCGATGGTTAACGCGCGTCGAAACTGGAAATAATTGACTCGTTCCGTGCCAAGATTAGCCTGTATCTTCACTCTCGTGGAGGTTTGACGAGGAGAATGCAAATGGAGCCCGCGCCTCCTTTTTCCACGAGTTATATAGCCACGAATATACTTGTTGAATTTCGCCTCGCCCCACCTCGACGAGAGTAACAGCTAAAAGTGTAAAACGCGATGCGAGAGCAAATTTTCTTCACGGAAATTCGCAAAGTTTTATGGAATTATGCATCGCTGCGTATTATCGTCGCGCCCCTTTGATAGCCAAAAATATCGGGCGGGGGAGCAGGTAATTACTCGATTAACATTCACCAGCGGTATCGAGCTCCCGTTTCTAATCTCATTAATAAATTCATCGTATCGTTTCTTCGTTCGCGCCTATATAGGCGCTTCTCGCCTCTCTTCCCGAGTTTCATCAAAAGTAGCCGACTTTCAAAGTCACCCAGCCCATCTTCCTTTTCTTTTTCTCCTGTACTTATTTTTGTAGCCCGCCTGTATCGCTTCCACCGCTGTTTCGTGTCGTGTCGGAGTTGACCAACGCGAAGCGAAATACCACTGATCCTCGAGTCCGAGTTCAAGCCGAACGAACAAACTCGTTTAGTTGTCTAGTAACGCTCGACCAACTTCTTTGCCGTACTGTATCCGTTGAAGAAAAATCGGAGGATCGTTGAAGACGCTCGTAACAAGAGTATTATCTCGTTTGTTGACAGTGTGCGCATGGTGGACGTTCGGGGAGACACTCTCGTGCGACCAGTGTGGCCGTGAATGCATGCCAAGCTGTGGTACGCGTCAATTTCGCGCCTGCTGTTTCAACAACCTGAAGAAAAGGACTCCCGATCTCGGAGCCGGAGTATGGGTGCCTCCGCCTCCTCCCGGAGATATCGGCCATCTCCGACTAATTTACAACGTTTAACTTTCGTCAAGCCAACGACGCGTACCGTCCGCAAAAGCCCGACAACATCTCCACTTACTCTTACGCGATACGCCTGGAAAACGGAAAAGATCCTTCGATGTGATTATTTCACATTTGCAGAATCAAACTTCCAACGACTCCGAAAAGTTTATTACTCAAGACTGTATTGAATTGTTTTTTTTAGCCTTGTATCTTCATAATTGTTGCTCCTGTTTTATCGGTATCGTCCAACGCTTCGATGATTTTACGTCGCACGGTTCCACCACCTATACCTTCCTCGTTACATATAATAAGATTGTCCTTTGTTACGCAAGGTGATTCATACGTATTTTCTTGCTTATTTTCAACTGTTTTATTATTTTACAACGCGTATCGAAACATGGAAGAAATTCTGTATGCATTAAAAAACAGAGCATTTCAATTACATTCTTTGCATGGCTACGTTTTAAATTGTATCGTAATTCAACAGCAGAGTTGGATTCTTTTAGTCCCGATTTCCCAAACAAACCCAACGTCGATCCTTCGATTTTCCTTTCATTTGATTATCTTGGAAGAGGATTCTTCCGCGCTGCCGTGCTTTCGCTTCACGGTCGGCTTTCGGTACATTCCATCGATACGTCTACTCTCGTATCAATCTTATTATTTTCCACAATCATAAATCCTCTTTGATACGTGTTGTGCGCGCAAGGTAGTTTCAATTTAGTTCAAGATCAATTTCAAAAGTCAAATTTATTTGGTATGCCCTCGCGGCTGAGAATTCTCTACGCGGAGGCTCGGAAGTTTCGTCGTTTCTTAAATTTGACCTTTTTCGCGCTCGATCCGTTTCGAATTTCGGGAATATCCATCGCTGCATACGTTACTGTCTTCTTGCGTTTTTTCACGTTTCTCCGTTCTGCACTATCCGTCCTCGCATCTCCGGCAAATTCAGTGCGACTTATCGGTTCTAAGGATTTCCGAGATGTTACAAATTTATTACGAATTATTGAATAAATCACGGATGATCCTCGATTTGTATGCTTTTCTTACGGCTGGTTCATCAACCAAAACCTACTTCCAATTTCCTCCGTTGAAACCGGATTAACGCTCCTTTTTTTGGGCCCCCTAACGTTCCATAGATTTTTCACTGCTAGTTCGGTATCGGCTTTTTCGGCGAGACTCGAAAATTCGGAAATAAACGCGTGTCTCGCCTCATCCGCCACGGCGAATTCTGTACTGTCGTCTCCTGCATCTTTATTTCGCGACATCAAGCCAAATATTCCACTCGAGAGAGCGTCGTTCGTGGCAATCCTAAAAATATGTATCGCCGTTGAAAGCGCGAACCTGCGTATAAATTAGGCATCGACTTAGTCACTAGCGCGAACCTTTCACGATCCTCGTTTATCCGTGTGACGTTCAGCCACGTTTCCAGATCCTCGGGAAAACAATGTTTCTCCGGAAGCCACGATCCGCCGACCGACTTCAGCTCGTCGTGATACCGGTATAACTCGTTATACCAGACGCAGCATTTCTTGGTTAGACGACGCGACAGCATCCTGTCGAGCACTAGATAACTATTACGCGTCGAATCGACGGGATTATTTAATGGCAAAATTACTATCTTTCCAGCAGCTACCATATTCTGCCGACGACTGCGTACGCCACCAGTGACATGTTCCACGCTTGGCCCAGGTTGATTCTTGTCTTGAAAAAATTATTGGCTCTCCACGCCACTGATTCTATTCTGCACATTAGCTTTGCGAATCCTTGCGTACGCGTAAGAACGTACTGCAACATTTGTTTCGAAGGTAGCGCCAGAATTTTGTCCGTGGCTTCTGTATTATCGAGGAGATATTTGTAATCATCTTCCAAGGATAGTTTTAGATAATTCAGGAGAGCTCTGTTCGCTTTCTCCATATTCTTTAGGCCCTTGTCGCTTCTCAATTTGCTCTTCATTCTGTATATCGCGCGGCTTAGGATCGCCGCTTCCGTTGCAAATATTGCTTGCGACTTCAGAGCTCTTACAGCGCCGTGTACAACGTCGACGAAGCCTTTGTAATCTGAAAATAGTTTGGTCCAACATTTTTTCGATAATTATAACTCTCAAAAGAAATAAGATAAAGATCTGAGAAGAGGGCCGTTACAAAACTATGATACAATTGATAGAATCCGACGTACCAAAGTCGTTTGCTGCGCAGCACCAGGTTGTCGTCGGAGGTCTCTCCAGTGTTAATTTGTTCCAATATGCCTCCATTCCTAAACTTTTACTCAATTATAGAGCATTCGTACTTTATGAGACAAGTATGAGATCGTTGCAATGGATCAATGTAACGCCGATAAATACCAAATTCTCTACTAATCTATAGTAAATTTAAAAGTATATGCAATAATATATTTTCTGACATTAGCGAATGTTGCTTCAAGCCCATCACGAATGTACCACGCAATAATTGAATACATACCGTTTCGCGGTATTCACGATATTTGAACAAATGCCGTTTTTCCTCACACTTTTCCTACAAATCCTTTCGGCTAAATAATTCCAAAGGTTAACAATTCGAACTACACGTGTCAACCTCACAGTCTAGGAAACTGTAGAGCAAAGGACGTAAAATATGGTGTTAATTACCGCCGGTAGGTGGCGCAGTGTAGTTAGGCCGAAGGTGCACGTATGGAAGGTTACAAATTTTCTATGTTGGCATACTCGCTCCGGTGCATCAGACTCTCCCGCTACTGCCACGAACGTTTGAAATCGGAGCAATAATTTTCAACATATTTGTTTACGGGATTATCGCAACAATGAGTGACGATAACAAAGTGAAATACTTGGTAGTCGACACTAGTGCGTTTATCAAGAATGTACCGTTACAGGTATCTACATGAATTACTCAAACGCCCGAGCTGCATTAAACAATTTTATATTATGAATTTTCGTGTCAAGGTTAAGAATTAAGATGAAATTTCAACAGCACGTGGGTCGCGATATTTTCCATTGTACGTCTCGTCGAATCTGTACACTCTCTTATTTCAGGACGTTGGGCTCAATATTATAACGCATCAAAGTGTCGTTAACGAGATAAAAAATAAACGGCAACTTCGCAGATTGGTTGTCCTCCCCTATGACTTGGTCGTCAAGGATGTTTTCGTAGAGAATATTCAGTTTGGTAGGCCCAAAAGACACGATTCTCCTAGATCGGTAGGAGGGAGTTTCATTAATTCTTGCTAGCGATAGAATTACTTATTTATCTACAGTAACGGAATTCGCAAAGAAAACTGGGGACTACACGAGCCTTTCGGCGACCGATATAAAGGTTATAGCACTGACGTATCAACTGGAGAAAGAACACACGGGTACTTCTCATCTGAGAGACGCACCCGCGTCGCCGAAAACTATCGACGCCTCTCGAGGACAACCGTTGGATCATCCGAAGAGCATAGCTGGGTTTTACGCTCCACGGGCCGGAGAAGAGAGCGGATCCGAAAGCGACGACCGAGAGGATTCGCCGGACGATCGGAAGAAAGCTGCGCGCCGCGCCAACGAGGAAACGACCTCGTATAATAAAGAAAGCGACGTCGAAGATGAATCGAGTTCCGTCGCGTTGTCCGATTCGGCGGACGAGTCCGATTATTTAACGGCAGTATCGGATAACGACACCGACGACCTGGCCTCTAAATTTGAGAGCTTGAACTGTAATCACGAAGAATTGAGCGTCGACGGAGAGCGCAAAGTCGACGACATACTCGCGCCTGTGAATTCAAATTCCGAGAGCAGCGAGGATTCCGGCGACGGGGGTAGCCAAGAGGACGATCCGGACGTCGAGGATGGTGGCTGGATCACCCCCGGTAAGTTTTCCGCTTGCTCGACTTATCGCGTACGTAACGCGTATTTGGAAATTTCCAATTGAAAAGGTTCAATCGAAAAGGTTGAAATAAAAATTCGAAATAATCGTAGGTAATATAGGAGCGGCGAAGAAATCGATGGATTCCGACATGATTACGGAGAAGCCGGCAACTGTCGCGTGCATGACGACCGATTTTGCAATGCAAAACGTACTGAAGCAAATCGGTTTGCACGTGGCCGCTCTCGACGGACGAGTAATCAAGCAAATGAGAACTTTCATATTTCGCTGTTACGCGTGCTTCAAGACTACGAGCGTAATGACAAAAGTATTTTGCCCCTCTTGCGGCCTTAAGACACTCAAAAAAGTTGCCGTCTCGATAGATGACCAAGGCAAACAGCGGATTCACATCAATTTTCGAAAACCACTCTCGGCAAAGGGAAAGAGGGTATTTTCGTGCATTTACACTAAAAATAGGTATTTTTTCGCGTAAAGGTATCACAGATCTGTAATCGAGCGCCTCTCCTGCCTTTGTTTTTGGCTTCAAGTTTTCGCTGCCTACGCCGAAGGGAGGAAAGCACGCGGTCAATCCGATTCTCAGCGAGGATCAACCGGTCCCCGATCAGAGGCCGAGTAGGCTAGCACGCACCAAGAACGATCCTCTCAACGATGACTACATAGCCGGTTACTCGCCTTTCGTCATGCGCGACGTCACTTCCAAATCGGCGATGCTGGGTATTCGTCCGGGCAGCGGGGTCAAATATTGGATGAGAAAGAACCCTAACGAAACTCGTCGCAAACGAAAATAATTTCTTAATTCTAACGTTGTACCGATTCTTCGAAATTTTTCGTACACGATCAATCGTTTGTATCGTAATGCTGTAAATAAATATATTCCTTTGAAATACAATACACCCGTGCTCCCAACAATCACGAATTCTCCTGCTTCTCGGTGACACGGTGGTTTCCTCCTATGAAACAGCTAACCGTGCGTCGCGTGCATCTTCTCTGAGTAAGCACAACGAGCCGTTGAAACAATGCATAAAAAAGAAAAGAAAAAAATGCTCCGGGTGAGGATCGAACTCACGACCTTAAGATTATGAGACTTACGCGCTGCCTACTGCGCTACCGAAGCCGACGCGTATCGAGCTCGATACGCTTCTATAAAACGTTAGAAAAGCGTGAATTATAAACACTACGCGTTCGTTGCGAAAGCACGTGCAGCGTGTTCATTCGCAAATGCTCCTTGTTCGATCGGTACATTTCTACAAAAAGCAGTGTCGGTAGACACTGGTAGTGGGGGGTGCGAGACATATCGCATTGAGCACTTGTAGGCGCTTATGACTCTTCTCTGCAAATTGTCATTTTCGTTGTTGCATCGCTCTCCTTACAAATGTTGTGTCCGGAAATATGGGACTTCAAGGCTCCGGCGCACCATTTCGAGATCGAACGAGCGAGTTGTCGGAGCGAGCAACTTCCATTAACCGTCAATAATCATTGCTTCAATCATTCGGTAAATCCTCCGTTAATTCCGTCAGCCGTTGTCCCTTTGTCCTCTTTGTTCTCCGCTGACGGATATTGCACTCTGCACTCGGGGGCCTTGAGGTTACATCGCGGCTTTTTCGGTCTTTTTACGTAATTTTCTGTCTGCGTTTTTTGGATGATTGCCCAGGTGTCCATCGTGCTTCCTGACGCGATCGACGTTCCTGAACGTCTTCGCGACAGTCTTCTGGGAGATAGCGATTATTACAAAATCACTGGTCTGCCGCCGTACGAACTCGTCAACAAAGAGTTTATCGAAGCGTTCGTTAAGAAAGGTCAGTTTCAACTATTGATTTTTTTCTAAACGACGATCCCTCCCCTACGAGATCAAAGACAGGAGCCGGACATTGTAAGAATTTTCATTCGCGTAGCGCCTCGGGACGAGATGAAATCCATACATTATTGAAAGTTATCCGCGACGGATCGGTCGTGCCAAAAATATCCGCGTAGTTTACTCCGTGCCTCGTTTACACGCTCCGTTGCGCCATCGTCGTCGTTACCTCGGAAAAACACGCATCATCGTCCGGACTGTCGTTGCGATCGAACGCGGAGCCTTGTACTCTTTGCATCGGGAATAACAGCGAATCGATCCACGAACAAACTCGTAGAAGCGATCTCCGATTAGTTTTCGGCCGTCCAGAATTGGCATGATTCCTCAGTTATTTTGAAATAGTACGCGCAGCAAATTCGATACAAAAGTAAAAGAGCCATTAACCGAAGGTACTCGATTATTTCAGGAGAGCTGACTCTGCTGGCGATCGGGAGAAAGATCGACGTTCATAATTCGATCTGTATAACGCCGAACGGGCATTTGGCGCTCTCGTTGCTTCGCGAAGACTATCAGAAGCTCGGTCTGGTCGGCCGAGAGACGTTCTTCGATCGTAAGACGCATTCGCGTTACGGTAAGTTCGGTACGGCCCTGATCGATCGCGAAGCCTCCGAGTTTGGGGAGCGGCGAAGAGTGGCCGACTCGCTCGGATAAGGGTGAAAAGAGAAAAGGGAAAGGAGAAAAATGCCCAGGAAGCGCAGAGCGCCGGAGCTCGAGGAGCTCGCGCTTCGCTCCGTCGGCAAATACGTAACGGAATTCGGTAAAAATTTGATAACGCCTATACGCGAGATATCCCAAAGGGATCCCGATCTTGGCCTAAAAACACTGAGTAGCCTGCTACGAGGTATGAAGTATCGTCTAAGCACCAGCGTGCCTTGGCATTTGTACGACAAGATGGCAGCGGCGGCGCTAGGCTCGATAATGAATTTGATAAACGAGACGAAGAATACGTACAACGATTTTTCACCGATGAGCGTCTTTTTGTCCGAGGTGAACGTAATCGTGAGTCTGATCGAGGTTGTCGCGCACGCAAATTTACGTTGCATAGAATTTGCCGCTTGGCCGAAAATAATGCGCCACGTTTTGTACAACAACTTGCACGATATGACGGGCCTGGAAATACTGGATCTCGGGTCGGGTTCGGCCGGTTGGAGAACGTCCGATATCGAGAAGATAATAATAAACGGTGTCGCGAGGATGCCGAATCTCGTCTCGTTGACCCTTTGCTTCGACTGCACGGACAACATAATAGCCGCCGTGGGAGAAAATTGTCCGAGACTGCGTTATCTCGACGCGACCGCCTCGAGATCGGTGACCGATCGAAGCGTCGCAGCCCTCTCCAAGTCCCGGGTTCTGCGCCAAGTCAAGCTCTTCCGCACGTCCGTGTCGGTCGTTGGATACGCGAATTTGTTGCTCGGGCATTCGCGACTCGAAGATATCGGACGTTGCAACGAGATCGGCGAGGTATTGGAACGCGTGCGCGATCGATTCAACGACGAGAAGACCCTCAATTACGAGAAAGAGCTGCATCTTCGAGCCTTCGAGTCTCGTAACGTGGCGATCAATCATTTGTATCTACTGATCTCCATGTGTCCACGCCTAACCCGTTTCTCGTTAATGTGCGACGAGAGAATACGCGACCTCGCGATACTCGCTGCACTCGATAATCTCACCGAATTGAAGCTCCTCTCCTGTTATTTTTACGCGGATCGCGTAAAGAGCCTCTTGGAGCTTACCAATCGTAGAATAACGAGCCTTCACCTCGAGCACGTCGACGAAATCGACACGAGTGCTCTCGTATACATAAGCCAATATTGCCCGGAGATAAGGCACTTGACCTTTTACAATTGCGAGATTTTGGATCACACGACAACGCACTTTCGCAAATTGCCCATCGAGCCCTTCAAACGTCTCGAGCGTATTAAAATCGTCGCCGATTGCGCGAGCGTGCATCTCGAATTTTTGTTGTCCCATTGCACCAACGTCAAGTTCATACAGTTGGGTTCCTCCACGGGTATTCGCGATACGACCATCAAAAAGGTTTTCAGCCAAAACACCATGTCCCGACTCGAGGAACTCAAGATACTTTACAGCGACGATCTCTCCATGAGAACTGTACGCCTCTTGATGCAAAACTGTGAAAACTTGCGCCGCATCTCGGAACTCGAGAGCTGGCAGGGGATATCCAGCGAGGAGTTACGAATCTTCCGTCAAGAGCTCAAGATGAACAATGTCGATCTGGACACTAGTCCAACGCTCTCGTTTGCCTGAACGATTCGTTCCCCGAACGACCGAAAGATTCTTCGCCAATCTCTCTCTTTCCCCTTTGCTCCGTGTCTCGCTTTAACATTTTTTTCAATCGAGGCATTGCCCTTACTTTTACTTTCTTCTTGATTCAACGTATCTCAGGGAATCGTTACGCCTGTCGCGACGAAGCAACGATCCAATGTTTCATGAGGGCAGACAACGCCTTTATCTCAGCGGGATATTCATTTTCCGGTTTGATTTTTCAATGTTATTTTCCGTTGGGAGCCGTGCCGCTTCTTCTTCCTCCTCCTCCTCCTCTTCTTCTGCTTCTTCTTCAGCCTTGTGCCATTAACAGATCGGACCGATGGACCAAAAATAACCAAGTTAAATTAGCGAATATCGTAAACGGATTCTCGTGACAAGGATAAACTTTGATTTTTTTATACTAGTCTTGTACTACACGTACGAATCGGACTGTGATCTACTATTTTGTACAAATCGAGTCTTCGCGATACGAATACAAACAAAGAACCTGGACTCTTTGCTCAGTCGTTGTACGCATGGAAATCTATAATGATAATTAACGACGCGAATATGTCGCGATTATAGACAAAACGAACCAAGTTGACACAGTTATCGAAATTTCTTCACGACTCTTTGATACTCGTTTAAACGGTAACAAAAAAAAACAGAGGTATGTTAAAATCTTCGTAGAATCTGTTAAATTCCACTGGGAATGTTTGATTTTTTTTCCGGTTTACCGCGCGTACCGCGTCGATAGTCGTGACTATTAATTTGAACGAGGAAGCTTTCGTACCGGGTAAGAAGAACTACGAACGCGCCCGATCATGCTTGAAAGAAAATCTCGACGAGACGTTCGACGTTGTGCTAGCTTGGGATCCTCCAGGTACCTACGGATACTTACGTTTTTTTTTTCGTACGTTAACGACGTAGGATGGATCAGCGGGATTAATCGCCCAATACGTCATTTCAGAGGAAAAGTTATGTCCATCGTCCGTCGCAGCATGGTTCCACAATCGTGGCTACGCAACCTCGTTGTGCAAACAAGTCTTCAAACAGCGAATCGAAAGCGCAGTCTGCGTCCCGAACCTTCAACTTTCTTCCACTAACCCTGATGCGTTTTTCGAGTGGCTTGGAATTTTCAGCATCGGCGGGGATACGTGAGTTCCACTCGGGTTTGAACCGAGCCATTTTTTTCTCTCCTTTCGATTGTACGTTCGATTGCGCATCAATTAAGAATGTATGGGAGTTGAACGGAGAGATACGTGCTTTATTCGTTCGCTTTTTCGCAGCCTCTGACCCAATTTGGACTCGATTCGCCAACTCGTTGATGAATCAAAATACCTAACGTAGACAATATTCTAATGTTTCGCTAAATGCATTCTACCAGGGTAATACATGCATTCTCATGGAATGTTGCTGCACTCTCTCGTAAGAAAAAGCACGATCAGAGAGCACAGCGTCGTAATTGTATTTTTTTAAAGAACTTTATCATGCTGCCGATTATGTTCTGTTTATGGCTCGTTTTGCCTCGGACTGCATCTCCCACACATCCTTAACTCTGATTCCTCGTTCTTTCAAGGACGACAAAGAGAGTAATCGCCCCAATGAACTTTGCAAAGAACTCCGCATTAGTGAGGAGGATGAAAGAAAAAAGAAAAAAAAAACATTTCAGAACGAACGAGAACGAAGACGACTATGTGAATACTTACACGTGCCCTCTGCCTAAAACTCGAGTGGCCCACGTACAATATATAGAGTGCACAGGATTTTTTACACGTAAACAAATAACGAGAATTTATAACGCCACGAGGGATATCGTTCCTGCGAAGGATACATCATCACCGTGGAAAACTTTACACGTACAGGGTTTTGCTGACAGTCCAGTCAGCTGGGGCCTGAAAGAGCACAATTATTTCACCGACGGTGACAATGGCCATACGACCGTCTTCCTAACGAACGACCAATGTATTGTACGAAAAAGTTTGAGCTCTAATAAAAAGCCAAGAATCTTTCAGTAAACTCGTCCTTCTCTTTTCTTTAATGGATCAACTACTTCCTACGATAAATCTATGTATCTCTCTGCGCGTGTGTGTATTTTTATATATATATGTGTGTGTGTGTGTGTGTGTGTGTGTGTGTGTCTGTGTGCGTGTGTATACGATTGCGAATATCACAAAACAAGAATGGCAAGCACGTTGAACGTAAAAAATTGAACCGGTATGAGAAATCATGTATAAGATACGAATTTTCTTGCAAGGCTCGATTTCCGTTAAACTCGATTCCGTGTTAACCGGTCTCGGTATGACTAAACGCGGTGCGAAATTAAATTGTCACAATGAAATATTTGACGTCGCGATAAACATACATTTTTGCAACATTGAGTGGACACTATGCGTTCGCGAAGCGTTTGACGCGTACAATTCGTAATTCAGAGGGGTTGCGTCGCAGTGACTAGTTCAGAGACACGAATAAATGTCGTTGACGTGCATCAGACTCGTTGCTATCGTACCTTGACTACGCGTTAATTAAACGGAAAAATCGTACACGAAACATCGACAAAAGAAAAGCAAACGCTACGACGACGTTTTCTTTGCCTCGTTTCGATTACCCTCACTTTTTTTTTTACTTTCGACGAATAAGCGCGAAACTTGAAACGAAAAGGCACTAAATACCGGACGCTGAGATCATTAGTGATATTTTTTTGTTGTTCGTTCAAAGACTATGCGTAAATCGTGACTAACGTATGCATGCGATCGCGAGGCGATTTTGTTTACATATACCTCGGGAAATGAAAAATATTCGCCTCGACGATAAGCTAGTACCTTACGGAAAGAAAGCCAACACCTTTGCCAAGTTCGATACATCTAACGTATCTTTGGGTTTTTTTTTTGCGTGTGTGAGTGTTTTGCGGTCCGTGTGCACCTGTCCTCCCTCCGTTAAAGTTGCGCGCATAATTGATCGATGGTACGTCTCTGCACGTGTCTCTCGGTGAGTTCATACGAGTACGTGGGATGTATCGGACTCGGTCAACTTAACTTTTGAATTGTGATAGAGTTCCTCAAGACCGGAAGCCACGGACATGCGAGATTTCGAACGTGCCATCAATTCGTTTATCTCGTCGAGATCGCGGCTGTATCTGTCAATTGAATTCGCTCTGATGATGATTCGTTCGTTAGAGCCGGAGCCGATGCTAGCCGAAAAATCTTCAATCGACTTACCGACTGACCGGACGACTCGGGTTCTCCGAGGAATCCGAAGAATTCTTCACGACCGATTCGCCGTCGTCGGTATTGAATGCCGCGGGGTTACCTGTGGAGAATCGACAATTCAAACCAGTCCGGATTAAACATAGGGAGCGGTTGGCGGATCAAACGAGAGTCAAGGTATTTGAAAAGTGTCCGATCATTGTTAAACTCGGAGAATTTTGTATACTACGTTTGTAGGTGAATGATCGGATCGAGGATTGTTCTTGGTTAACCTGAGGGAAAGAGCATGGTGTGCCTGAGTAGCTCGCCGCTCATGAACGGTGCCAAGCTATCGTCTTCGTCGACCACCAAATTATTAGCGTTGTCAACAGTTATCGATTCGACCATTTCGAGCCACTGCTGATTGTGCGATCGAAATTTTTCGACTTTTATCCGCGCGGCCCACGCCTTGTCGCACATCTGTCGATACGAACGTCCTTTTTTACTCTTTGCCGTTTCATTGCCGACGATTCGTTGATTTTTTATCACGAGCGTAACAAGAGACGAGTCGAGTGAAAATAAAAAAAATGAACAAACTTACAGCGATCACGTCCAAACAGGCGTCGCAAACTTTGCGAATCGCCGGATTCTTGTCGTGCATCAGATCTATCAGATATCCCGCGGCTTCTGCGGCGGAACGTGATATTTTTATTAGAGTCTGCGTTCCGAGTTTTTGAATTTCCGTGAAGGATGCGATTCGCCAAAGATAAATATGATTGAAGCGAAAAGATTGTAGTTACCATTACCGGTCTCGCGGATCAAGTATTCCCTGGTGCAATCGTGTTTCGATATCTGATAGAATACGTAAATAATCTGCAAAACAATCTCGTCGTCCACCTGCTTCGCTGTAATTTGAAAAAATGACAAACCGTGAAACACGACGAATTCGTACCGACGTACGAACAATACGTTCGATAATCGTACGTTCAATGTCGAACCTTTCAGTAGCTCAATCAAAGAGAGCAAAATATCCGCTTTGCACAACAACCGAGCGCAATCCTCGTCGCAAGCGGCTGTCCCGAGTAGAACAACGACCTCGAGAACGAGGTCGTCCGGTACTTTTCCTATAAAATAACACGAACGAGTAACGCAAAATGCCGTCGAAATTGAGTTACGCGGTTCGAGCGAGACGGTTCGTGTTCGGGAAGAAGGGCGTACTAATAATATTACCGGGAACGAGATTGTTTCGTATCCAAGGTATGAGATTGCAGCGTTGGAAGATTTGAAAATAGTCCAAGTCCGGCAGTGCAAGGCTTCCGAGGACCCCGACTACTTCCAAGACAAAGTCTTGCGAGTCCGACTGATTCAACGCCATGGCGAAGTCACCGACAAACTCCTGACGATAGACGCGCGAGTCGTATCGACGAATGTTGAATTGAAAAAATGTCGAGTTAAACGATCGCTAACGATGCAATTGAAGCAAAAGTCAAGCTCGTACCACAAAGTGTTCTTTCGTCGAGTCGTGCTGACACATGTTCCGTATCATTTTCATTATCAGAGGATCCTGATTTCTGAAAGCTTTGTGAATCAGGCCCTGCAAACGGTCGTTCTCAATCATGAGCTGAGCGTTTCTTTTGCTGGCGGCGAGATTTATGCAGAGCGCTATCAGTTCCGGCTTGACGCGTTCATCCTCGCTCTCGAGAATCATGTCTGTCAGCATCGGTATACAATCCGTGCTCGCAAACATCGATTTAACTTTGTCGTCCATGCTCAGGTGATACAAAATTCCGAGTATCGTACTTTTATCCTTGATGTCACCTTAAACATTAACAGACGCGTTGAAAAGACGAGACGCGCGTACCGAGTCGCGACTTTCAAAGCGCCCCACTTACTCTGGCCTAGAAGCTTGACCAATTTTTGTAAGAAGCTAACCCTGACCATTCTGGCCCGAAGCTTCGTGTCGAACGAAAGATTGAATACCAGTTTGAGAGTGCACTGCACGAGGTCGGTCGCGTTGTTTTGTAACAGTCGCGGCAGTTTCTCGATTATACTCCCGTCAGCCTGTAGCGAATAGTAAGATTCTTTGCCTTTCGACTCACGAAATACGTACCCGTTTTGTCGTGTTATTCTTTCTTCTTTCGAATATTCGACGACAAGCTCGAGATAAAACATGACATCGATACATAGAACGTGTGCAACTCTGCTCACCATAGTATCCTTGTTTTCACGAAAAATTGATAATTTCTTTAAAAACATTATCACCAAGACGAGGAGATCATTGTTGGCTCGGTCGAGGCTCTTTATCAGCATACCAATGACGTTCCTCTTGCGCATTTTCCTTTCGACCTCGGTGTTTTCAGCGATATTCAGAAGAAGATAGAAGGCGACTGGAGTTGCGGGATTGTACCACGGTTATCGGATAACAGAGCGAGATTTCTTTAAAGAGGATATTTCTGTGGCCACCTACCTCTCAAGAGATGTTCCTGCTTTTTCGTCAAACTCTTGAATCTCTTGCGGTTTTTTTCGAGCTCGTCCTTCATGCGTTTGACTTCGCCGTCGGAAATTCGAATACTCGACTCGTCCGTTCGACGCTTCGCCTCGTAATCGAGCGGCCCGTCCGAATTCCACGCGTCGTCGCTCGGTTTGATTCTCTTATCCGTGCCGCCGTCGCTGCTCGCCGCGGGGAGCAACACGAGACCGGTCGTCGTTTCGAATTGCCGTCGACGCTTCTCCGTGTCTTCCTTCCATTCGTCGTATCGCTGCAACTCGTACTCGATTATCTCCATGCAAAGGGATCCGATCTGCCGGCGACAAAACACTCGAATGACAAAGAAAACTCGTGCGACGCAGTCGGTGATCGTCGCCCCGCCGCGCCCTTACTCTGTATTCCACCACGATATTGTGAAACTGACGGTACATCGAAAAACAGAAAAATATGTAAATAATGTTCGTCGAGAGCTCGATGCTTCTTTTCCAGTCTTCCCTCAGTACTCTGGCCAGAGCGCTCAGCAGAGACTCTGCAAAGAAGCGAGTACGACGCGGATCGATCGGATATTATCAAACTTAACGAGCGTTCGCGTTCGCCCGACGCTCGACTCACCATTTTTCGTTAATTCCAAAAGATTGTCCGGAATTCTAGCCAGTTTCAGAATCAACGTGGAACCTTTCACTTTATCCGGTATAGTTTCGTACAGCAGTTCGATGTAACTCTCGATATTGCTGATGACGGCGCGTTCCGCGTCGCCGCTGTCCGAACTCGCGGCCGTGGACGAAGTCGGACGATCGAATCGGCCGTCCGGCGAAACATCTGAAAAGACCAAAAATTGCTCGTCCGTTCAATTTCTGTATCTCCGTCTCTCTCCGTCTCGGTCGATTCGGGCCACTCGTCGCTTTGGAGCGGGAAAATTGCTCGTCGCGAGGGAAAAAGCCCTGGAAAAGCTGTGGATCGCACGAACCGTCCGTATTAGATTTGCGCTTCTGTAGATAATAAATCAGCTGTTCGACCTCGTGCAGCTTGGATTCGTGAATCAAGAAGCATTTTTCCATAACTTCCTTGGCGAGAAGCGATACATTGGTGTCCGCGTTGAGGCTTTTCAATCTGATGATTTTCTGGCACTCCTGAAACACGGAGATACAACAGATTTATTTGTTATTGTCCTTCCACGGTGGAACGGTATAATCGCCGAATTCGTTCAATTACTTTTCTATCACCCAACATCGGATCTCCTAGTTCCCCGAGAATAAACGCTTCAACGTCGTAATTAACGACGAGAGCCTTCTCCGTAGGATGTACGTCGAGCGCGCGCGATCTTATTTTCCTTAAATTATACGAGAAAGATTCAAGTTGAAGATTTATCGAATACCTTGCTGTATGTGCACGCAAGGAACAACAAGGATGCGCCAACTCGAATGACAGTGGATTTACCTTTTGAGAAACTTGGCCTCGTCCATTTTTTCCGGAATAACTAGACGTCGAATAGGATTTTTATTCTACTTAAATATTCACAATTTTTACGACTTGGATTCTTATTTAATAATTTTACACCCCGGGAATGTATGAAGAATCATCGCTGTTTCGTACAGAACGAGACATCCGTGATGCCAGACACTCTTCCGTAATCTAGTGTTTTGTCGATTCGGTTGATCTCACGGAATGAAATGGATGAGCCTTGACTACGAGAATCGTTGTGATCGCCGAATCGACAAGAAGGACGCCCTCCTGATCGACCGAGTCGACAAGAAGGACGCCCTCCTGATCGACCGAGTCGACAAGAAGGACGCCCTCCTGATCGACCGAATCGACAAGGAGGACGCCCTCTTGATCGCCCTCTTGATCGCCCTCTCGATGACAGCTGGGCCCGTGGCTCGTCACGCCACTATCTGTAAAGCAACACTTCCTCTTTTTGGTCAGTGCAACGAGTCAAACATCCAATAAAGAACATGTTTTCTTTCTGTCCCGAATCTTATCCATCAAAGAGATACGGTCCCCGCCTTGATCGCGGCAGCTCCACAGCATCCATTATTCGACAGTCCACACTCGGTCAGCGAGCCGTCCGAGTTTAAGAATCAAACCGTCAAACTCGATTCCGTTCCTCGATATCACCGAACGTTCACAATTTATGAACACACAACTATTTGCTTCATTAATTTGGAAACACAAAGGGAAATGGACGTGAAAAAAGTAATAATTGACTGCGACGCTGGTACCGACGATGCCGTCGCTCTAATCGTACTCATTGCTGCCCACAAAGAAAAGCGGATTTGCATAGTGGGCATTACGTGCGTCAGTGGAAACACTCACCTTGACAATGTGGTCCGCAACGTCTACAGGACGCTGCGAGTTTGCAACGCTTTGGACGTAAGTTAGCTCCTCGTCAATGTTTGACAAATGAGCTCCTTACCCCTAGAAATCAAGATTGCTCGTTGTGAAAACTTTGTTAATTAGAATGCCAGCGAAACAGCACTTTCGTACTTTGAGAATTTTTACAAATCATTCTCCCAACTTAATATCTTTTACGTCTAGACCAATTTTCTCCGAACGTAAGATCTATTCGCGATAAGAATTTGTACGAAAACCGTACATTCCTGTTGATTTTTTTCTACCAGTTTTCCAAAGCAAAGCTACCGCTTTGGCGATTTTAAGTTCAATGTTATTGCCTTTCTCGAGTAACGAAATTATTCGTTCTTCGTATACCGTTTCGTTGAAAAATAATCCGAAACAACGCTACGCTTGGTTCAGATCCCAGTTTACAGAGGCGCGGATAGATCCCTCTTGCAGACGGAAAACACAAAGATCGTCTCATCGGCGGCTATTCGTTATCACGGCGAAGATGGCTTGTCCGATATCTTCACGGACGAGCAGGATACTAGCCGATTGCATCCAGAACACGCGGTAATGGCTCTTCGCAGGATAGTATCCGCCGATCCGGGTAAGCGTTATCGATAAATTATACGTTTTGTTTTTTTCTCATTAAAATCCTCGTCACGGAACGACCGTATCGTAGGAAAGATTTCGTTGATTTGTCTGGCACCTCTAACCAATATCGCCTTGGCTATTAAACTGTTTCCTGGATTTATCGATCGCCTCGAGGACCTCTACGTTATGGGTGGAAACATAACTGGTAAAGTAAATGTTTAAGCTAAACGTGTTTGTATTCCAAATGCTTATTGCCCAAAACAGTAATAGCTAACTGCAATTCTCAGGGAAAGGGAACACTGCGCCTCAAGCGGAATTTAATTTCTATGCCGATCCTGAAAGCGCGCACATCGTTTTAAACAGCATAGAAAAACCTCTATTCCTCTTACCTTGGGAAACGTGTTTAACTTCCACTATAGAACCGGTGAGTGTTCGGTCGCTTATAAAGAACCGTAAAAACCAAAAGACTAACTCTCGTTCTTCCCAAGGAATGGCGCCACGATGTTCTAGGATGTCTCGACAATCCTATCGTACGATTCGTCAACGACGTAGAGTGGCAAACGTATCCCAAAAATAAGCCCTCGGTTTATCAACCTTGCGACGTACTTTTGGCCGCTATCGTGTGCACGCCGCGAATCGTGCTCGCCGAACAGGAATTTCATGCCGACGTGGAGTTGCACGGTAACAGAACGCGCGGACAGGTAGTCCTAGACCACATGCGAACGACGAAACCGAATGTACGAATTATCACGGCTTACGATTCTGAGCTGTTCAAAGAAATTTTACTTTCGGCTGTCCGTCAGTCTTGAGAATGTCCAGCCGAGTCTTTTCTATTCTACGATATATTGTTAAATACGCGAGAATATTTGTATTTTTCTACTTTGTTACGTTTCGATCGTAAAGAACCCCAGTGATTTGGAAAAAAATATGTATTTTCCAGAAAATTATTGCTGCCTCGACGATTCAACGTACCAACAATAAACATATATATATATGCGTGGAACGAGTCCCGGTCTTGGTTTGAAAATGAGCAAGCTTTTTTCACCGATCATTGTTTTTTTTAAACAGATATACACTTAATTTCTAAATACTGTACAGGAATAAGTTGACGAACGTCTCTCCTCTTGTCTCTTATCGTCCCGTTTCGAGACGGCGATCGAGCAGATATCGGTGTCTCGTTCAACATCCGAACGCGTAACTCGGCGCGATTCTAATAGACGAAGAGAGAAAAGCGGATCGAACGATTGTCGACGGAAGGCGCCTCTATTCGCTCTTCTCCTCCGATGCACCCTTACGAGACTCTTGAAATTGCTTTTTCGTTTCACGATTAGACTTGAGCAGCTCCACTACTTCGGCGTGCACATTATCCGCCATGGACTCGAGGAAATCTAGCGCCGAATTCAACTGATCCAACTGGGTGACCAGAGCTTCGTATTCTGCCAGTAAAACAACGATGCAAATTTAATTGAGCGAGTTGTGAATGCGAACACCGTAAATACACCGGAGATACAGTTGAGAGAAATCGTTTTTGTTTTTTTCAATTTCGAAGCAACGTTGCTCATAAAATTTCAATGACAGCAAACGCATAGTGTATTTGCGCATCTGTATCCGGATTTATAGAAAATTCAAGTGTGTCAACAATTGAAAAGACCGCGTAAAAGCTGACACGTACCTTCCCCATTGGATTCATCGACCTCGCCATCCTCGACCTCCATTTCTGCACCGTTCTTCTCGGGCTTGAGGTTGTTTGGGTTGTTCTCGTCCGGGTGCACAGCGTTTTGAACCATCTTCTCATCTGCCATTACGGTATATTTTTCTGCACCGATCAGCTGATGCTGCTCGGTGCAGCCACGCCTCTCGTGTACAGACCCGGCGTTGTAGCGCAGGAATGTGGCGCCCTCCGCGGCCAACCGAGAGCAGCGCGCGTTTAAACCCGGGACAACCTCAGAAATATGAGCCATACGATAATACGGTCGTCATCAGAGGGAGGCTCAAAAATCAACGAGGCTCGCGATGCTCAAGATTAATCGCACGCGTTTTCCCCAAGGAAACGAGAGAAACCGAGTGTGGAGAGTGCGGAGACTGGCCCGCGCTGCAAGGTCCATCGAGGATAGGCGACTATCGGATACCGATTGGTTGAAAAATACGCTTCTGTCGAAAAATCGAGCATGCAAGACGGAATATGCATTTCTGAGAAGGAGATCGACAGGAACCCGAGAGAGAACCTTGGCCGTATATTCGTATTGCAAAATAGTGTACGTGTTCCCATCTCCTCGTTAGCATTTCGAACCTCGAACTCTCAGCCGTTCCCCGAACCCGTTTGTATTTGCATGTCAGGGAGCCTCGATAAAGCCTCCATAATCGGAGATAAGCTTCTCCCTACCCTACAGTATTGCCACAATCGCGGACTTGGTGCGTGACATTTCGTTTTTACATATCGTTACAGCGACACGTGCCAATCTTCGATCCGCGAACGTTAACAATTTTTCGTACGATCGGCGGTTATTAATAATCGATTAAAATGTCTACGAAGGATGGAAATCGAATAATGGCCGAGGCGCTCAAGCAACAAGTAATTACACAAACTATTCATCCGTGTCGATGCCCGAGGGGAATTAATTTTGTCATTCCTTATTATTTGAAAAATCAGGGTGTCCGATACGTCTTTGGCATAATGGGACATCCGGTAATAGAGTTAGCGCTCACCGTGCAAGCCGTCGGACTCGGATATTTGGGATTTAGAAACGAGCAAGCCGCTTGTTACGCGGCTCAAGCTTATGGATTCTTGACCCGTGAGTTCCAGCGTTATTCTCTCGGTACGAACAAAGCCGAAATGATCGTTAATCTTTGGATTCGACGCGTTTGATCTTTGATCCTCAAGGTAAACCGGCCGCTGTATTGTGCGTCTCGGGACCTGGACTTCTTCACGTTACGGGGGGAATGGCCAATGCGCAGGTCAACTGTTGGTACGTCAGGAATCTTCTAATAAAATATCTTTTACAAATCGTACGTAGCCCAAAGACGGGGGAACGCCGTACCGGCGAGCGCGCGTCATCCTCGCCGAGTTCACCCTTACTTTCCAATGAAATTTCGAAGATCGAAGCCCAAAGTCACGCGAGACTCGTGCCACGACCGAGCCGAATCGAGCGCCCTATAGTCGTCGTCGTTGCTGGCGAATCGTCGGGCTTTGCGGTATCGTACCGACCCGATGCAACTTTATTCAGTTTTTCATTCCCTAATTCCGTCTCACTCCTGTTTAATCGGAAGAGCGACGCTTCGCTAAATATATCATTCCTACGGTAGTTTATAAATCGAGCGTCGTTCGTTCGCTTTCGCAAACATAGGTCAACGGAAAAGAATTAAAATGGTACTTGGAGTGAATAATTTGTCGGGTTTTTTGAATGTTCCTCCAAGGCCAGTTCTCGTACTGGGTGGCTCTTGTCCCGAGGATCACGAGGGCATCGGAGGTTTTCAGGAGTACCCGCAGGTCGAAGCGAGTCGTCCGTACTGCAAATACGCCGCCAGGCCGCCGAACGCGGCTCTGATCCCCCTACACGTTGAGAAAGCCGTGCGCCTCGCGACTTACGGTAGACCCGGAGCTGCTTACTTGGATCTTCCGGCGACTCTGCTCGCGCAAAAAGTTGCCCAAGATGACGTTTATCGCGCGTCGCCTTGTCCACCGCCGCCTCTCGTATTTCCTTCCCCGGGAAGTATCCAGGAGGCGGCGAACCTTTTGTCGCGAGCGCAAAGACCTCTCGTTATCGTTGGCAAAGGTCAGCTCGCTGCCTCATCTACGACCTTCTCCACTCGGCGAGTATTCCCGAGCATTCAATTTCCACCGGCAATAACCTTTGTACGTATAACCCAGGGGCAGCGTACGCGAGGGCTGAATACGAGGTTCGCGATCTCATCGTATCAACGGGCCTTCCCTTCCTGGCAACACCCATGGGAAAGGGTGTCGTTTCGGATTTTGACGAGCACAGCGTTTCCTCGGCTAGAACGATCGCTCTGCTGAACGCGGATGTTGTTCTGCTGCTAGGCGCGCGATTCAATTGGATGCTGCACTTTGGTCGATCCCCAAGATTTCAGAGAGACATCAAAGTCGTTCAGGTATCCTTTCGATCCCTATTCATATTCCGAGCACGAATGAAACAGCTACTCAACCTGCCTTCTCCGTTGCGCAAGATCGATATATGCGCCGAGGAACTTCACAATTCTGTCTCGTCGACGGTGGCGATCCAAGCGGATCTGGCACCCGCCGTTGACGCTTTGACGAATCTACTAAAGAGCAAACGATTCGCGCTCAGAAGAACCGACGCGTGGTGGAGCACGTTAATATCGGCCGGAGAGAAGAACAAGACGATGATCCAAGTACGTGGATAAACTTGAAAGTCATTACACATCTCAAACTTGAATCGGATGTACCGTATTCTCGTGTTGAAAAAGAGTCAAGATATGCAACAACGTTGATTTATTATTTGTGTGCAATAATCGTACAACTTTTATCTCAATTTCCTAGCGCATGGCCGCGGACGAAACTGTACCTCTGAATTATTACACCGTCTTCGAGCACGTCCAGGAAATACTGCCGAGGAATTGTATTATTTGTTCCGAGGGTGCAAATACTATGGACATAGGAAGAACAATGCTATTGAACGAGAATCCGCGTCACAGGCTGGACGCCGGGACTTTTGGCACGATGGGAGTGGGTCTAGGATTCGCTATTGCAGCCGCGCTTTTTTGTAGAGACACCGCGCCGGACAAGAGAGTCATCTGCGTCGAAGGTGACAGCGCTTTTGGATTTTCCGGAATGGAAATCGAGACTATGTTCAGGTTGGAATTCTCTTTGTCGTCATTGAAATATCTTTACTCGTCCGGCGGAGAAAATGTTTGACTTTGAAAAAAATGTGCACCGCAGATACAAATTGCCTATAATTATTCTGATTGTGAACAACAACGGGATTTACGGTGGCACGGACGACGAGTCGTTTCGCCAGATACGATCGATGGGGGATCCGACGGAAACGTACGCAGATCCGAAATACGAATTTCTTTTGAATATTTTGAACGAGCGAGGATCCCAACTGTTTGACCATTGCTTTCTTATCTTCTTTCATTGACAGAACTCCGCCACAATTGTTGACCGCCGAGACTCGTTACGAAAAAATGATGGAAATGTTTGGAAAACGGGGTCATCTCTGTAGAAAGGTGGAAGAAATTAAACGCGCGTTGAAAATTGCGTTAGAGGTGAGTTAAGAATTGACATTGTATCTTGAGGAAAGTATGGTAAACTCGGAACGAAAACACCGCTGCTTACTTTTTTCAGGTCAAGGACTCTCCGAGTATAATTAATATTTTGATAGATCCACAAGCCGGACGCAAGGAACAGAAGTTCAGCTGGTTAACGGAATCCAAACTCTAGGTCACAGGATTTCTAACGTATCGCAATAATTTAGCGTTTTGAGATTTCCACGGTAAACGCCAAAATTCAAAAAACTCCTTAATTCGTAATGATTTAACAGCATGAAATAATCACAAATACGTAACAACGCTGATAGAGCGGTGCAAAAAATGTTTAACGATTAAACATGCGGGTACGTCACGCCGATAAATGTTTTTGACGCACGATCGTCGCTACGATGGATCGCTACTGTGGATTATATTCATAAGAGTTTCCGTGATGCGATCGGAAGTGATCGGTATCGTCCCGTTTGGCGATTCTTCCCGTTCGCCTTCCCCATTGGTAGCTTGAATTTTTATACCCTTGTCTCTTACTAAGTCGCTCAGCGCCTCGTTGGCATTATCCACCGCTGCGTTTAGGCTCCCGTTTTCGCAGACCAAATGCTCTATCGCTTCCAATTCTCTTTTGCTGTAAAAAAAAACCAATTGTAACGGTTCAAGTTCAAGTTGAATAGTGTTAGTTGTATAGAATGGGAAAGTACATACTTTGCGCAATAATAATTCCACCAATCGAAAATAAGGATACAACTTACATTTTGAGACTTGTATCGTATATCGAAGCCAAGTTTTTCTGTATTTCCAACCGAATATCCAAATCCGTTTCTTGCCTCATGTCGCGTCAATAATGAATTTCTTCGAATAACCGAGAATTTGCGTTCGAACGTTAAATGGAAGCTTGTTTCGGTTGAGTTTCAAAATTGTGACCTTTCAAAATTGCATGTATAGTTTCGAAGGACGAACAATACGTTCGAGAGGAGTTTTGCCAAACATTCGAGAAGCAACACGGTAGAGAATAATTAAAAGGCGCGATGGGTAACCCGTGAAAAATGGGTAAACAAAAGTTTGGAGGCAGCGCGAGTGGTTGTAGCTACAAAGTCAGATGCGCGTAGTAGGACAGTACTCAAGGATTATTATTATACGTGCCGATTCTGCTGCTGGGTGCTGCCCCCATCGGTTTTTATTCTCGCTCTCGCTTTCTACTGTGGGTATAAACGTTGGGAGAATAATGTCGTCCTGCTTACTCTTGTAGCTACGATGATATACCGGCTCCCCCACGATGGAACGTCAACCGTGAAACGTGGGATTGGAGGTAAAATTCTGAGACAATTGATGATACAAGCATGTATGCTTCCCGGATCAACCTCTGAATTATTATTAATTTTTCGAGACAAATCCACCGTTTCATTCGCCTTGAACTCTCCATTTCTAGGGAAAAATGTCTAAAAAATATTGTGCTATGGTTTTTTTGGCATTTTCGCTGTTCAATTTTGTACTTTCGGCAAAAATTCGGGCATATTCTCGATCAGCAGAAAATTTCCGATCGAATAGACCCTTTTAATAGTCTTAAAAAGGAAAAAAAAAATTCGTCTCCTCCGGCCTTTTTTTCCGAAATCTCAAAAATCACAACATTTACCAAAGGTCGCAGCGTGAGCTTCTTATACGCTATAGAGATTTATTGGGTGTGTTTGGAAACTGTTTTTGCCTAACTTAAATAATGGCGTTGGATTCGTATCGATATCTCGTATAGTTTCTCCGGAAAGTCCAGTTGAAAAATGGCAAAAAAAGAGGCAAAGGGGTATGTATGGAAAAATTGGAAAAAATTGATGGTCCAACTTTGAAATTGTGCCAAAAATCGAAAAATCATCGGATTTCAATGATTAAAAAAGCATTTTGAAGAGAAAAGCATAAGGAAGAGATTGAGCACAGAGTGGTTGGCCAAATCCCAAAGGGGAAAAAGTTATCGATGGTTTAGTGAACAAACTTTTTTGACCCTCAAAAATGCACAAAAATTTGGATTTTTAATATTTGTATTATTGGTCCATTTCGATGTAATTTGATCCCCCGAGCACGAATCTACCATCAATTCCCCCCTAAAACCCGACGTTTCCATGAAAAAGTCGTAAAAAACCTGTAAAAAGACGATTTTTGTGCTTGTATCAATCGACTCAGAATTTCATGGGGTATTCCGGAAAGTCCCTAGGAGAGAACCTCCCATTGGATGTCGGTGGTCGCGCGCAGTGCGCGCGCGCCACGAGAGAGCGGCACGATACGCGATCGCGGGCTCGTGTGGCAAACTTCGCACGGCTCGATATTTCTCGTCAGTTAAAACCGGTGCTTGCCGTCAATTTTTTCTCGTTCTTCCTTGACTCTCATGTGGCATATTTTCAATATTACCGAACGGCTAACCCATATAACAGTGCTGTATCCTGGTAAATAAGAAAATATTGTTGAATATGGGAAAAGCTAAGAAAGGAAAGCGTTCCGGAAAGGACGACGATGCGTGAGTTGATTCTTTACCCGACAGATTGTTGCTTGCATCGCGACACGCTAATGTGTCGTTTCAATAATTCGACGAGCCCTGCGTCTTTTCGCCGTTTCAAACACTTTTATTTACAACGCGATCCTTCGTGCCTGACGTAACAGGTCCGAAGCAATTTTCGTTTCGTCCGCGATGATGCAACGAGCGCTACCTTTTTCTTAGGTTATGTTCAAATTTTTGAAAGAACCTTTAGAATTTTTTGTTTGCTTTATCGTAACTTGGACCTCGTCGTTTTTCCACGACTACTCGACAGATTCCGTTGGCACATTTCGAAATAAACAACAAATATGGGCAAGCTGTAACACTAGCGAGGAGTAACGTTGAAACGAACGTATGAAAAAAAACAACTACGATTTCAATAATACATATATATATTTTCGAGTCAACTACGATTCGTGCCTGAATCTTATCGGTCGACGAGTCGTTTGGGAATAAACGAAACGCCGTCCTTTCCGTCTAGTCTCCGAGTTTCAAAGAACGTCCGTCGTTGTATTTAGGGAAAGCGAGCCGGAGCTAGAAGAGCACAGCACAGCCGAGCCAGCCAAGAACAGAGCAAAGGATAAAAGGCGAAATAAGAAGATCGACGATGCGGACGATCTCGTCGAGGGCCTGCGGGACCTCAAACTGGAGAAAAATAAGGCTGCAAAAAAAAGATGGAAGAAAGACGGGACGGTCGATTCCGAAGACGAATCGCTCTCTTCGAGGCTCAAGGAAAGGGGCAAGAAGAATTTGGAAGACGAGGAAGAATCTGGTTCCGAGTCGGACGGCGGGAGGCCCAAGACTAACAAAGCCAAGGGAAAGAAGTCTCGAGCGAAAAAAGGATCGGCCGTACGGGACGGCGGTTCGGGCGATTCGGAGGACGGAGGAGGGCCCGGAAGAAAGGCCAAGAAGGACTCGGACGACCAAGCCGAGGATAGAGTAACCAAGGTTCAGAAAAAGAATAAGAAAAAGAACAAGACGCTCGGAGATACGGAGGACGAGTCGGAGGAGGAAGCGCCGAGGTCCAAGGGCCAGAAGTCCCAGAAGAGCCAAAAGGCGGTAGAAGCCCAAGATTCGGACGGTTTCGTCTCAAAGGCGAAGAGCAAGGCCAACAAGGCCAAGAAAAATAAGAAAAACGTTGACTCGGACGACGACGACGACGACGACGACGAGTCGGAGGAGGAAGTCCGAAGAGCGAAAGGAAAAACGAAAAAAGGAAGAAAACGTTCGGAATCCGAGGAAGAAACGCCCCCTGTACGGAACAAGGCAACCAAGAAGGGTAGCCAAAAACGTACGTATGGTTTTTTATAAGAAAAGAGCACGCGCGCAAAAAGTAAAAAGACGCCTTTGACGGTTTCGCTACGAGACGGAACGAAAAAAGGAAATGTCTGAAATATACTTTGTTAAACCCGAATCCGATGTGAATATTGGAAGCGTGTCGAGGGTGAACCGGTAAGCAAAAACGTCGCACGGAATACGCACCAGGGGCATTTTTAGTCTTTGTCGTAAAATGCTGCCGCCGAGGGGGCGTTATTTCGCGTGTTACGCTTGCTCGGCGGCGACTCGTCGATTAGTCGATAACGTTGATACTCGGAGTAGAATATCGCGCGTGTCATTCGAAGGTAAATAATGTTTTCGGTCGTAGCGAGAGGCGGATTCGCTCTTTTGGAGGTCGACGACGGGGATGACGGGGAAGACGAGGAAGCGGAGGAACGAGCGCCGAGCGAGGACGAATCGGAGAAGACGGAGAGCGCGGAGAGAGGAGCCAAGCCGGCCAAGACTCGGGAAACTCAGGGAAAGAAGAGCAAAAAGGGGAAGAAGAGGCGCAACGACAGCGAGGAAGATATCGAAAAGGTTCTCGCCGAGCTGGAGATGGAATATTCGGGTAAAAAGCCGGAGGCTAAGCCTATCGCGCAGCCGCTCCAAGAGAAAACGGAGCTGGCGAAACCGACGAAGGAGCGGGACGAGGCCGAGGCGAGGGAGGACGAGCCAGATCAGGATGGGAGAACCGTTAAAACCGCTGCCCAAAAGAAAAAGGAGAAGAAAGAACGGGAGAAACAGAAGAAATTAGCCCAGAAAAAAGCGGTAAGTTGTCGGCAGTCGGTAGTCGGTAGTCGGTCACGGTTATTTTCACCCGGTCGAACACTCGGACAGGAAGCCGCCAAGAAGCCCGAGTCCGGCGAGGTCGCGAGGGGTGACTCGATCGAGAAGCAACCGGAAACGGAGAAACAGCAGAGCGAATCGAGGCTCCCAAAGTCCCAGGAGTCCGTCGATCCCGAGGTCGAGGCTGATGCCGCGGAGGACGGGAAGAAGAAAAAGAAGAAAGCCGCAAAGGAGGCTGAGCCCAAAGAGAAGGGTGAGCATTCCCAATATCTTTCCCTCGATCCTCTCCACCTTTGATAAGGCTTAAATTCGCTTTTGCCACGACGCTGACCGGGTACGCGAGTTTTTCAATGATTTATCACAACGAAAGAGTAGAAACGATCGCGAGTTAGCGCATCGTAGGCCGGCCGCGAGGCAAACTTTCTCAAAGGGAGGAAACCCGTAACGTATAATTGCCCGAGTAAGATACGAGTGTTCGAGCGATACGACTGAAACTGCCTGTCCAACGGACGAAAATGTAGGGAAAGGCCCTGGGAAAAGAACGATCGCCGCGATGCAGGAAGCGCTGAAAAAAGCCAAGGAGGACGAGGAACGGTTGTTGCGCGAAGAGGAAGAGCGGATAGCGCGGGAGGAAGCTCGCGAGAAGGCGCGCCTCGAGCAACTTCAGCTCGAGCAAGAGAGAAAAGAAAAGAAGAAGCTGAAGGAGAAGCAGAGGAAGGAACGATTGAAAGCCGAGGGTAAACTTTTAACGAGCAAGCAGAAGCAAGATCGAGCGAGAGCCCAAGCTATGCTGGAGGCTCTGAAGGCCCAGGGCCTCGATTTGCCAGCCCCCGGAGAAAAGAAGAAGAGCCGGCCTTCGTTGGGTACTCGAATAAGGCCGAACAAGATGAAACAGCAGACCAGCGTCGAGGAGAAGGAGCCGAAGGAGGCGAAGGAGGCGAAGGAGGCGAAGGAGGAGAAGAAAGCAGAGGACGAGGACGAGGAGAAGAGGGATCGCGTCGAGCTCGAAATCGTCGATCAACGCCCGAAACTCGAGGAGCTCAAGAAGGAGGACGAGGTGAAGGACTCGTGGGACGCGGAGTCGAGCGAGGAGGACGTCGACGAAGGTATACCTCCCGACGATCGTACCGTTTGTTATCTCGGGGCTATGGAAAAAGAGGAGGCTACGAACGGGGTTCCTCGCTCTCGTTTATTTCAGATAAGTCGGAGGAGGCGCCGAAGATTGGCGAATCGAGGATGGCCAAGGATTCCGACGAGTCGAGGAAGAGGAGGAAGCGCGAGGAGAGGTCCACGGAGAAGAGAGAATTATCGGAGAGCGATTCGGAGATGGGTGCCGGTAGCGGGAGCGATTCCGAGTCGGAGGAGGAGAGCGCCGCCGAGGACGAGGAGAACGACGAGGACGAGGAGGACGAGGAGGACGAGGAGGACGAGGAGAGCGCCGCCGAGGAGGAGGACGAGGAGGAGGAGAGCGGTCCCGAGGACAAGATGACCGACGCCGAGCGGAAGAAGGAACGGGCGAGGATACGAATACAGAATCGACGGGCGGAAGCCGAGAAGAAAAAGAGCCTCGACGTGCTCCGCGCGGCTGTTGTTTGCGTTCTCGGGCACGTCGACACCGGAAAAACGAAAATACTCGACAAGCTCCGACGAACGAACGTTCAAGATGGCGAGGCCGGGGGAATAACCCAACAGATCGGCGCAACGAACGTTCCGATCGAAGCTATTCAAGATTCGGCGAGGCACGTCAAAGGGGTAAATATACTCTCCTCGAACGGGACGGATCTTTATTCGTTGCCGCTCGTCGGGCAAACTTGAAATTATTCTACCGAGTAATCGCGTTCGAACGTTGGCGCGGCGTTTCAGTTCGCCGACAAGGAGTTCAAAATACCCGGTCTACTGATAATAGACACTCCCGGTCACGAGTCGTTCAGCAATCTTCGAAATCGCGGCTCGTCCCTGTGCGACATAGCGATCCTCGTTGTCGATATAATGCACGGACTCGAGCCGCAAACGATCGAGAGCCTGAATCTCCTGAAATCGAAGAAAACCCCGTTCGTCGTTGCCCTCAACAAGATCGACAGGTCGTATACGCTGTTCCGAGGAAACGGCTCGTCTCTCGAAATAGCTCGTCTCTCTCATACCATACTCATCGATCCTACGAATCCGTAGACTGTACGACTGGCAAACGATGAATCGCAAGGACGTCCAGGACATAATCAAGTCTCAGGCTATGAACACGCAACGGGAGTTTGAGAAACGTGCCAAGGACGCGATTCTCCAGTTTGCGGAGCAGGGTCTCAACGCGGCGGTCTTTTACGAGAATCCTGATCCGAGGAGTTACGTCTCCCTCGTACCAACGAGCGCCATTACCGGTAACCCGTCGGAGCGTTCCTACGACTCGAGCGCGTCGTTCTCGCTATTTTTTCGCTGGTCGCGTTTGTACGAGGGCTTTTTCCCTTTTTCGTTGGACAGGCGAGGGAATGGGAAATCTTCTGGCGCTGATAGTCGACGCTTGCCAAGGGCCCTTGGCGAAACGTCTCATGTACAGCGAGGAACTTCAAGCGACGGTCCTCGAAGTCAAAGCGTTGCCGGGCCTGGGCACGACGATAGATTGCATATTGGTGAACGGGACGCTGCGCGAGGGTGACACGATGATCGTTGCCGGTACCGACGGTCCGATAGTCACGCAGATCCGATCTCTTCTCGTGCCCCATCCTCTCAAGGAGCTCAGAGTGAAGGTCCGTTCGCGCGAACCGCTTCCTCTCACTCGCCGATCTATCGAGTTCCTCTCTCCTCTTGCCTTTCGAGCTCGCTCTCTCTCTCTCTCTCTCTCCCTCCCTCCCTCTCCCTCCCTCTCCCTCCCTCTCGAGTCAAACGCCCCGGTACTCGTAAACGAGAGAACGTTCTCCTTCCGAATTTCAGAGCGCGTACATCGAGCATCGCCAGATTCGCGCCGCCCAGGGAGTCAAGATAGCGGCGAAAGATCTCGAAAAGGCCATCGCCGGTAAGTCCACTGTACAAGAGTCTCGTCGTCTTTACGGCCCGTTCTACCGGCCCACGCCTACCAAAGATGCGATCCTTCTCTCGTCCACCCTCAGGTCTCAATCTTCAAGTCGCCCAGAAGCCCGACGAGGTCGAGTTGCTCAAGGAGGAAACCGCGAGGGAATTGAGCAAGGCCCTCGGTAGCATAAAACTGGCCGAGCGCGGTGTATTCGTACAAGCTTCGACTCTCGGTGCTCTCGAAGCGCTTCTCGATTTTCTCAAGAGCAGCCATATTCCGGTGAGTCGCCGACCGCACCGCTACCTTTTGCCTCAAATTTTATTTCGATCGTTCCTCCTCTCGAGCAACATTCTCCGAACAAACTCCCGGCAAGCGTAATTTTCGTACGAGTCGACGCAGCCCAGCCTTGCCACGTCAAAATCTAGCCCGCGAGAGTGGCCTCGTTTCGTCTTTCTTTCTTTTTTCCGCGGAAAATCCAAGATTACGCGATGGGCTTGAGAGGCGAGTGCGAAGGGAAGGGCGCAGCCTCGGTTGGCGCGTACCGATGCGCGCCGGGCACCTCGAGCCTCTCGGGTCTCCGCTCCGAGAGACGCTCGAGACGCTCGAGACGCTCGCGGGCGCTCGCGGGCGCTCGTCGAACGACGACACCGAGAGGAGCACGCGGAACCGAGGTTACGGCGGCGGGTACTCGTTCCAAGCGATTCATTTACAGCCTAAACGGGTTGTCCGAGCTCTACGGATTTTATCGTCGCGCATCCTCAATGGATAGTTCGAGCCGCGAATAACACGAGTCTCGTCGATATTTTCGACAGCTCCCTTGGCCCCTTGCCCCCTTGCTCGTGGTCTTTTCTTTCCCTTCTCTCTTTGAGTATTCATCTATCCTGTCCGTATCTCCCGCCTCTATCCCCGAGCCACTGCTGGCGGCGGTTCGTCCGACACGAGCAGCAATGAACCACTTCCTTCTTAACAGTTTAGCAGGATACGGCTTATTGCTCGCGCACTGTGCGCTCAACACTCGACCTCCCCACCGTACTCTTTCCGTTTCACTCGCACGCTTTCTCTCCCTCTCTCCCTCCTTCTTTCCTCTCTCGACGACTCCTCTGTTCTCAATTCCTCTGCATTTATTATTATTTTTCATAATTGTTTTGTCATCGGTTTGAACAATCTCTCTCCGAATATGTGATTCGTTTTCGAAAGAGATTTGTTTTTATTAGATTTACCCGCGCAAACCGTATCGAGCAGCTTGAAAAGCCTACTTTGAGTTTTTTCGGAGCAACTTGTTCGGTGAATCGGTGGTCGTTCGAAAACGTGTGTTGCGTGCGTTTTCGGTAGCCCCGGAAGTAACGAACCCTCTGCAAACCGGGTCAAGAGAACCAGGGGAAACTTTGCAATTGTTATTTTTCAGTACGCGGGAATACGCATCGGACCGGTCGTCAAGAAGGACGTAATGAAAGCGTCCATAATGTTGGAGCACGATAGCCAGTGAGTAAATTGAGGGCAATAATCCTATCGAAGCGTTCGTCTCTGACTCATTTCGTTTGCTCTCGTACTCGGGCAAGCTCGTCCTTTCGCTCGATCATAAAATTCAGTTTGTTCGTTGATCGCGGTTGGCGACGCGCAGGTACGCGACGATTTTGGCTTTCGACGTAAAGGTCGAACGAGACGCTCAGGAGCTCGCCGATTCCCTCGGCGTAAAGGTCTTCGTCGCCGACATAATCTACCATCTCTTTGACAAATTCACCGCGTTCCGGGAAGCCCTCAAGCAGCGCAAGAGAGAGGAGAACAAGCACATTGCCGTTTTCCCCTGCAAGCTCCGAGTATTGCCACAGGTAAAGTCCATTCGCTCCGCGCTTCGACCGATCGCGGCGCCCCCTTTCAGTGTTTAATTATTCCCTCTCAGTGTTAATCTCGAATCGCTCGATCCCTCGTTCCGTACTCGCGGTCTATTTTATACAAAATCGAGGGAAAATAACGTTTCCTCTCTATCGAGGCGATCGATTGGCTAAAGGAGGACGGAACGAGGAGAAGGAAAGCGGGACGAGAGGAAAAGGGGAAAGCAGGAGCGTTGATTCATGATTGTTTATTTTCCTCGAATTTTCAGCACATATTCAATTCCCGAGATCCCATCGTCGTCGGTGTGATGGTGGAAGCGGGCATACTCAAGGATGGCACGCCGGTATGCGTTCCCAGTAAAGACGTAAGTTTCCTCCTCCTCCTCCTCCTCCTCCTCCTCTGTTGCGATACAAGGACGCGGCTCTCAATGTTTCGACGAACCGGCGGCCGGTTCTCGCGTTTCGAGCTTTAAGCGCGAAACTACGGAAAATTCAAACGTGGCGACGCGGAGCCACAATTTCTTCGAAGCCTGTACAAAAAACGTTCGGTTCGAGTACTTTGTCGAGTTATCCGTGAAAGGTGCGGGTTTGGCGCGCGTATTCCGCCGACGCGGTGGAACGGGACGTTCGTTTCAACGGTAGCGCGCTCGAGCGGCTCAATCGTGTCGAAGGCTCGCGCGGAAACCTCGCCCGAACGAAACGTCGGGAGCGCAGCGCTCCGACGCGAGAACCGTGCGCGACGATGCGAGCTACGTCCAAAAATAATGCACAATCGTGGCAAACAATAGAAAAGAGTAGAAAAGAGAGAGGCGGATCGACGCGCAGTTTTGCGTGCACGGTTCAGGTGGGCCGCGCGCAAAGCCTCGCGGTCGAGACTTTGCGCGCGACGATCGACCCGAAAGAGGTTCTCCCTCCCACCCGAGCGCGTGGGAGGGAGAACGAGCCGCGCGCCTTCGCACGGAAAGCGGCCACCGCCGTCTCTTGAAAAAAATCACATTTTTCAAACTTGTCCCTCTCTCGGCCGTAGCGCAGCGAGTGAACGCCGCGACGAGGCGCGCCACGAAAATTTCTCGAATCTATCATTCGCGGATTATTCCTGACCGAGTTCCTCAGTCTCCCGACACAATCTTTCATCGGGTATCTTTGGGTATCTTTGGGTATCGTCGGCTATCATCGGGCAGGTTGCCCGTAGGATTCCGCTGACGCGGCAGTACCGTTTCCACCCTAGCGATGCGTCTATCGACGTTTCATTGATACCCGTTTATTCTTACCGACGAGTTTAACGGCGTCTTCTCGTTCAACAATCGTCGAACGAGAAGAGTCTTGACGCCGATCGACGAACGGACCGGGGGGCTCCGGGAGACCGGGGACAACGGTCGAGAGAAAAGGGTTAAGCGAGAGAGGACAGCGGGGACGATCGCAGTGGCACGGTCGATTATCCGAACCGGATATTGGCCGTCACGAAGCGTTGGCTCAGGTCAGGAGTGGCCCGGAGTCATTAGCAGTCCTGAACCGGTGAATGGATTCCGCGACACGACCCGAAAAGTCGTCTCGTTCGAAGCCCCGTGACACGCTCGTCTCGGCCGACGCGCGCGCCTCGGCTCAAATTCGAGCCCTCTTAGCCTCAGAAGAAAAAAAAACGAAAACGTCAAGCGAGAGAACCGTTTTTATCGCTACAGCGAGTGAGACGGGAGAGCCCGAGGGACGAGGGGGGGGGGAGGAGAGAATAGCCAGCCACGAGAGATATCCACTCCGGAGACGTCGGCACTCTCTTCCCGTTCCCCTCTTTTCGTTCCGTGCGTTCACCTCCTGTACGCGCGAACGCAACCGTGCTCCGCGAATCAAACGACTCGAACGAGACCCGAAACGTAACGCGTTTCTTCTCTCGCTCCTCCCGTCTCTCCATCGATCCTTTCTTTTCCGGCACAAAACTCGGCCAGACGCGCCTTCTCGGACGTGCCACTCGCTGCCACTCGCTGCCACTCCTCTTCTTCCTCTTCTTCTTCTTCGCAGTACCCCCCGACGTACGTCTCGTTTTCGCGTGTTTCTTCTCGTCGGAAAATGCGGATCTTCGGCGTACCTCTGGCAAGAGGGTAATCGTTTCGGCAGGATCCTTCCGAATTTGGCGAGAGCCAACGGCCAAGAATGCCTTCCGGCGCGTCTTTCTTCGTTCGCGGTATCGATTTCGCTCGCGACTCAGTCGCACTCCGGAGGCAACGCTGAAGGATGACGCTTTTCAAACTCATACGCCTGGAACTCATTTATTCAGTTGGCCTCGTTTCCTCGAGGCGTCGGTCCCTGTCGAAGCGCGTTTCCACAGAGCCGGTTCGCTCGCGAGTGATAAACGACCGGAAGCGAGCCGGTACGCTCTCGGGAGCGGAAGCCGGCGGCTCGCCGGGCGGGATGTGGTCTCGTCGAGTCTCCCTCTCGCTCCCTCTCGCTCCCTCTCGGCCCTGGCTCCGTCTCTCTCGCGGCCGGCGTTCCGAGGTTTCCCGAAGCGAGAATAAACCACGCTCCGCTCCGCACCGCAATCGCTCGCTCCTTTCGATAAACGAGCACGGTTCGTCTCGGTTGTTTCACCGCGCGCGTTCCTCCAATACAAAAATGTCTCAAACTCGCGAGATATCGATCGACGCCCGACAAAGCCTGAAACTTGATTCGCGCTCTTCGGGGTCCGGTACTCCGCGCCGCGTCCATCCGCCTCGACTCTTCCGCTCGAACTCGCAAACCGAAAATATCGATTGAGTTTCAATACTTTCGCATCGACTATTATTTTCGGCGCGTCCGTCAGTCGCGGCTGGAGGGAGGGGCGGTGGCGAGCGCGCGAGCGAGCGGCAGCCTCGCTCGACTCTTTTCTCAATAATTCCGGATGTTACGTAACAAAAATTGCCGATGCGAAATTGTTGCGAAAAAATGTGTCATTTGTAAATCGGTATATCGCGAGTCTCGATTCACGGAACGTTGAAGAAAATGGGCTGGGCTTTGACTATCTCCGTCCGAGAAGTGAAAAAGAAAGAGGAAGAGAACGGGGAGCTGGTTAACCCACGCCAGCGGGGAATGCTGCGGCTGGATCGGGACACGCGCGCACGCGACGAGAGTGCCGAGTTTACCAATAACGAGGCGCGATTGGTAGACGACGCGCGATAAACGTACTCGACTAGAAATCGAGGGACGGGGGTCCGACTCGGGGCTCGGTTCCCCGCGAAACGCGTCGTCGCCCCGGCTCCCGAGCTCTTTCACCCAAACCCAAACACCTTTGCATTATTTTCGGTTTCAGTTTGTCGATCTCGGTATCGTAACGAGCATAGAGTACAATCACAAGGCGGTCGACAGCGCGAGAAAGGGTCAAGAGGTCTGCGTTAAAATTGAGCCTATACCGGGTGAGGCGCCCAAAATGTACGGCCGACACTTTGACGAGAAGGATTTCATCGTCAGCAAGGTGAGTAGTTGCTCGTCTCTCGTAAGCTCGATCCGTACGCGCGTTCCGACGAAAGGGCGGCTGCGCGCACCCGCCTACCCAAACTAGCCCAAAGTACGTCGGAACAACGAAAAGTCGAATATTCCGGATATGCCCGGTTACGCGACTCGGGTACGCGACTCTGAGCGGATGGGAAAATACCGAGAGTTTATTCGGGCGAGACGTCGAGTTTGCTACACGAGCGGTTGCCGCTCGCTCGCGGAAAAAGACTCGGAGAGGGAGAGGATGAGGATTCTATCGGAGACGACGATTCGGCCTCGGAACATGGCTCGAGAGCGCGTAATCTCTCCCCCTCCCCCTCTCCCTCTCCCTCTCCCTTCGAAGGAATGATCCGGTGACGAGAAAGCACGGCGAGAATCGAGCGAGAGGGAGCGTGGCTTACGCGTGGCTCCGGAGCGTTACACGCGGGAGAAACAATTGTCAACGGTTACATCATTTTAGATTGAATAGAAAAAAATGCTTCGAGAGAGCGAGCGTCCGGTTAGCTACGGACGCTCGATAACGCGCGATGCTCGTCAATTTTGTTTGTCGCGCGAGTGTCGCGCGAGTGTCGCGCGAGTGTCGCGCGAGTGTCGCGCGAGTGTCGCGCGAGTGTCGCGCGAGTGTCGCGCGAGTGTCGCGCGATGCCGATTCCGTTCGAATTCGCATTTATCGGGGAGGCACGAGCATCTCGAAAATCTTGGCGTCGGGTACGCGGGCCGGCCGCGAGAGCAGCTTCACAGAAATATGTGAATAGATTCATATGGCAAACACGTGTGCTCGTCGCGCAAACACGAGTCGCGAGAGGGCTGTGAAACCAAGTCGAGTCGGAGCGCCCGAGGGATCCGGGGAGAAGGACGGAGAGAGAGACAGAGAGAGAGAGACAGAGAGAGACGCGGAGAAATCGTGCCTTCGTTCGGTTACACGAGCGGATGGATACGCGCTCGGTTTCGGCGAGCCTTTTTTTGCGCCATCTCCGCGAAAACGTGTCGATCGGTGAAATATCGTCGAGATTACCCGAACCGACGGCCAACCCGCACAGAGTCCGTACGGCGCGAGCAACGGACGACGTCTCTTCTCGGATCGAGTGCGTCCGGATCAATTGGCTTCTGTTGTTTCGAATCGTCCTTCCGAGCCTCCCATTCAGCGACAAACGCGCGTTCTTCGGTCCTTGAGGAAACGCGTACGAAACGTCGCGACGACGGCTCGGCGTCGCACCGAGGCGTGTCGCGGTGCCGGTGGCACACGCCGCCTCCTCAAAAGTAACAGGCGTTGTTCGAGCTTCCGCCGCACAGGGCTGTCGAAGCGACCGATGGAAGAGACGACGGGAGGAGGACGAGCGAGTAGTGGGCACGTTTCATCGCGGCGCTCCTCGGGAACGAGGCAGGGAGGGAGGGAGGGAGCGAGCCAGCGAGAACCGGAGATATTATTTTCAGCCGTTGGCCGCGATAGAATTTCCGTCAAGAGCGCGGCGGCGAGTCGTCGGTACGGAAGATACGCCGGAAGACGACGGACGGGTGCTCGCCGGACGTGCATCTTCCTTTTCCGAACGAGGCTCCGCATACTCGAACGGCTCGCGGCAACGCCGAACCGATACGCGGCCCGCTGTCTCTCCGGACGCGTTCGAACCCCTCCCGTCTTTCGACCAACCAACCAACTATTTTTTCCTCGTCGCGCTCTTCCGCCGACAGAACCTTCCGTCGTTCGTCCCAGTCGTTCGTCCCAGTCGTTCGGGCCAATCGACGCATTTTTCTACCTTTTCGTTCATTCTCGTAAAATTCACGCTTCGCGCCTCGATACTTTTGAGAGAGCGACGGAGAGCGGCAGAGACGCGTCTATCCGCGTCTCGGCGCAACTTTTCGATCCGGGAGAAAAATCGGCTGGTATCCCGGCAAACGAAGGGCGGATGCGATCAACGGGCGGACGCAACGAATCTGGCCGCGTTCGCTCGAACGATCCTGCCCGGTGCATCCCTGTGCCGTTTTCTCCGGATCTTTAAAACCCGATACTTTTGAGCGAGAGTACGCGCACTCGCCTACCTTCCGCGTATAGCGCGCAGTCTCCTCGATAGTTGCGCGAAGCTACCGTTGTCACCGGTTCACGAATGAAACGGTGCTTCCGGTCTCTCGGCACAGCGCTCTCGTCGACGACGCGCTCACCGCTCGACCCGGCTCTCTCCCCGTACCTACGCCGTCAATGGAGAGACGCGAGCCCCCGATCTTAAAAAGAGAGACCGAGCGTACCGAATCCGAGTCGTCTCGGAAACCCCTCCGAACCCGGCTCTCGGAATTTTTCTCGGTTTGTCGCGATTGAGGACGAAAAGTTGGTCGCAACCGCCCACCGATTTATCGCTAGCGTTTCGCAACGATAGGAGAGTCGCGTTTCGGGGATACTGCCGATTGGACGGGAACGAAGAGAGTCTCGGCTAGCAGTGGTAACCGACGAGAATTTTTCATTCGCGAAAGAGCCCGCCGATGGAAGCTCGATTCGTACGTGCCCGCCGCCGCCGCCGCCGCGTACGGAAAGACCCGCGACCGTATCACTTTTTACGCGCCGTGATTCGAGGCGAATCATTCGCGCCCGCGCTACCCACGTCCGACACCGCAAAACCAAACTACCTTCCGTCGTGAACCCACCAAACTTTTATTCCCTCGTACGCCTTGTTACCGGCACAAGAGAGAGAGAGGGACGACGACGACGACGACGACGACGACGACGACGACGACGACGACGACGACGACGACGACGACGACGACGACGACGACGACGACGACGACGACGACGA
>JAPYZJ010000302.1:0-51493 GCA_030522765.1 Ophioninae sp. B BG-2022a
AAAGTAAAAATTGGTGGAAAACCTAGAAAATTGAATACAAAAAGGGAAGAAAAGAGTAAAAAATAAAACAAATGAATAAAATCAAATAAAAAATTTTTTTATTCCGAAAACTCCGGTTCGTCGATTAATCCAGTGACCTTGAAAATTCATCGGGAATAGACAACGAGCGAAATTTCCAGAGAGTCGCTGGTACGAATAATAACCGGTGGATCTTTGACGAGACCGTCAAACGGAGCGTCTCGGCTGGGCACAAAATACTCGGCTAGACCGACATCGCTCATCGCGAACGCGCTCCCGAAGAGAGACCACGCTCTTATTGCTCGTTTTGCTCGCGTTTTACTTCCCCTCTTACACTCCCCCCCCCCCTCCCCCACTTCCTCCCTTGTCTCTCTTTCTCTCTCTTTCTCCCTCGCTCTGTCAATCCGGTTGCGTACCGCATTCTCGTCGTATGTATATGCGTATGTAGTTGAATGTACAGTTGCGATGACCCAACGGTAACGACGGATAATGCTCGCTGCAACGAGGGAGGACGAGCGACATTTTTCGCAAGTCGGACTCGCGTTCCAGACGTCATAACAATCATATAAAATACGAACGAAACAAATCCTCCGAAAAGCAAAAAGGCAGCCGTTCAGTCCACGACGAAAGTTACTTCTCGATTTCCACAATTTCTAATCGATTCAAATGGCAATCGTATCTTGCGTATTCCAAGTGCTGGTTCCGGACGTAAAAAAGTCGAAAAACAATTTTCGTGTTACTAGTCGACGGCGTAGAAAATTTGGGATATTTGAAATAGACGGATAACCATTTTTGGTGGGTTCCTACTATGCGAACCTCAAACTCGTCGATGAATACAAAATGTTCGATAAATAGCTAAAAATAGGTAAAGCAATTATTTTCTTGTACTGATAGCGTAATAGTGGACGTTGCGTACTGGTACGCAATATTCAAACTATGAGCTGAAAACATTAAAAATAAACAATGAAAGACTGTTCTGTATTTTTGAAACAACAACTTTTTCTTCGAAATATTTCAAGAAAAGTCAAGGAAAAAATAAACGTTTAAGAAAATCGCGTATCTCAAATGACATTGGCTCAATGGCGGTCACCGCACCGCGTATCATCATGCGCGATTGTTATGTTTATTCATAGAAATTATAATTATAAATGATATTTTATTTTTATAATTCATATTTATAACTATATTATTATTCTTATATAAATACGTTAATCATGAATAATAATAATAATTATTATTATTATTCGTTAATAATATAGTAATGATAATAATGATAATAACGTGAGCTTCAACGTCATTTGTTAAATCGTAAACCATTAAATAATTAAATTAATGACATTCGAATATAGAAGATCTATAAACTACGAAAACTCATAAAAAAGGGGATCATAAGGAAGATCCCGAGACGGAAAATAAACGCAGAGAAAAAAAGTTTAGAAACGACCCACTTTTCCGAAGTTCTGGAAACGGAAAGACCAATCTCTTGATTTTTAATGGATTATGAATTATTCTCCCGCGAGTATTCCTCTCTCTCTCTCTCTCTCTCTCTCTTCGTTTTTTCGCGGCAACATTTACGACGGATCTCGGATTCACCTCGTTATTTTTTTTGTCGACTAAATCTCAGCAATTTTCTTGTTTTCTTCTCTTTTTCTCTACCCCTCGTGTTTCCGTCGAGAGGCGAGCGATTATGGATTTTATTAGAAGCGCGTAGGGAAATGCGCGCGGCCCAGTAGTTGCTCCTGTTGTTGTTGTTGTTGTTTCGGGCACGTTGAAGTGGCTCTACGCTTCACTTGGCGCGTAACGGAAGTTCTCCCGGCGCTTTCTTGTCCAATGGAAATTGATACGACGATTATACGAGAGTCTCATTCTCCGGTGATATTTCTTTGCCCGTATCACTGCTATTACTGTTCATGCAAATTTACGAGCCCGAAATGTGCGCTATGAAAACGCGAGGATGAAACGAGACGCAAATCTTGCTGAGTTTTTGCATCCGAGAGTCCATTCGTTACCATCGCCAATAAAGTTTCGGTTACGACGAAAGCGCTCACTTTTTTACTTTTTCGGACGAATATAAATTATCGACTTTTCTTTTTTCAGGATTACACGAAATTATTCTGCTGTTTTGCTTTTTCATCTTTTTTTCCTCTTTTCTTTCTCTTTCCATTTTGTGTTTACCAGCGCGGTTCGGGATCCGGAATTTTCTGGAATTTTGAAAAGGTTTTCCCGTTGAAAAGCCCGAGGTTTCGCTCTGAAATTGAACGAGCCGTGGGCGGCGCGCGCTGCTGCACCCATTTCTTTCAATGCGGAGACGGAAGCAATGCGTTTCGGTCGACCGAGTTAGCGAGCGAACCGTCGACCGGTCGACCTACGATACACGAAATATGTGTACATACATATTGATACTCGCACACGCGCGTTATATAATTTCGTATATTATTGTTTTTTACGACTTATTTATTGCATAAATTATTACTTAATTTGTGAAACGCGCGTTTCGTAAACTATTTTTATCACAACGTGCAAATCGTTAACGATTAATCTCTGACATAACCTTAAAAATAACTTATTCGTTATCAAAGTTATTTATTTATTGACGCGACGAAGATGCACGAAAATTACTTTTGCGAATATTGTTTTCTTTCTTTTTTTTTTTAATACGGTTTGTTTAAAATAAATATAAAAAAGAAAAAAATTGGGATGTTTCGAATGACGATTGGAATCGAATTTTGCGCAGGCTCAGGGAGCGTAGGATGGGACCGACACTGCGAGGAATCGCTACACATTGAAGAGGAGGAACTTTGGCCGAGACGAGGAGAGAGCCGGTAAAACGACGAGGATGCCATCCTCCCAAGTTGCCGCGAACGAGCGGCGAAACGACAGAACTGTAAGTATGCTGTGTGCATTTTGTATTTCAGGCAGAAGTCACCGAAAGATACGAAAAGCCGACTAGTCGGGGCGCGAAACGCGTGTTTATGGGGATGACTTTCGTCAATTATCTCATGTCAATTATCTTACGTCAATTATCTTATGCCAATTATTTTATGCCAAATACATTCATTCTCATTTTCTTTCTTCTATTTTATGTAAATTATCTTACGTCAATTATTTTATGTCAATTATCTTATGTCAGTTATTTTATCTCAATTATCTTATGTCAATTATCTTATGACAGGTATTTTATCTCAGTTATCTTATGTCAATTTTTTCCTGTCAATTATCTTACGTCAATTATTTTGTCAACTATCCTATGTCAAGTAACTCATGTCAATTATCTCATATCAATTAATTTATATCAATTATTTTCATTCTCATTTTCTTTCTTCTATTTTATGTCAATTATCTTACATAAATTATCTCGGGTCAAGTATCTCGTGTCAATTATCGCATATCAATTCACTTATGTCAATGATCTTGAGTCAAGTATCTCATGTCAAATATCTCATATCAATTAACTGATATCAATTATTTTTCTTCTCATTTTCTTACGTCTGGCAATTATATTCATTCTCATTTTCTTTCTTCTCTTCTATTGTATGTCAATTATCTTACGTCAATTATTTTATGTCAATTATCTTATGTCAGTTATTTTATCTCAATTATCTTATGACAGGTATTTTATCTGAGTTATCTTATGTCAATTTTTTCCTGTCAATTATTTTGTCAACTATCTTATGTCAAGTAACTCATGTCAATTATCTCATATCAATTAATTTATATCAATTATTTTCATTCTCATTTTCTTTCTTCTATTTTATGTCAATTATCGTATGTCAATTATCTTACATAAATTATCTTATGTCAATTATCTCGTGTCAAGTATCTCGTGTCAATTATCGCATATCAATTCACTTATGTCAATTATCTTGTGTCAAGTATCTCATGTCAAATATCTCATATCAATTCACTTATGTCAATTATCTTGAGTCAAGTATCTCATGTCAAATATCTCATATCAATTAACTGATGTCAATTATTTTTCTCCTCATTTTCTTTCTTCTATTTTATGTCAATTATCTTAACTCTCCTTTTCTTCACCATCTTCCTCTGCTACGTCATCCCCTTTGTCCACGCCACGCAATTTCAACTTCACGATCATGCGATCCAGCTCGAGACGGATTTAAACAAAAGTACATTAGCAACACATCCGGGATGCGTTTTCGGTGGCGCGAGATTCGATCAGGTTTCGTCATTCCGTCCCTCACCCCCAGCGGGAGTAGAACGAAGCCATCCCTAGAACTCTAACAACTTGTACGGACTCTTCGTCCTCGATTGATCTATCGATCGGACTCGGCGTTCCGGGTCGTACCGCATCACACTTACACCTCCCTCCAGACGTATAGCTCGCGGCCACGTCATCAATTCAATGACCGATTCTTCGTCGCCAATATCCCTCGAGGGCTTCTTCTTCAACCCTTTCGCGGGCGCCGTCCCAACCCCTCCTGTCTCGCCGTACTTCGCGCAGTATCGATTCGACGGACGGCCAGGAATTGCTGCTTTTCCGCCACGAATTACACTCCGCAATCTTGTTTATTACTCGTCTTCCTTTCGTTCTGAAATTGCGCCAACTGTCAATTTTTGAACAGTTTTGTAAGACGATCGAAAATCTTTTCGAAAAAAATAATATTGCCACGTCAAAAGAAAAATGTCGTTTTCCGTTGCAGGCTACACCTCACGAACCTCCGAAGCTGAAGACGACACTGAAAACACCACCGAAACAAGCCACGAATCCACTTCAGTTCGTCAAAGTTGGCCCCTGCTCCCTCTATCGCAGCGCCCAGGAACAATTGCAAAAAGTGCAGGAAACGAAGAAGATCAAGCCGGAAGTACGCGATGACCCGGAAGACTGGCAATCGGTGAGTCTCAATTCAAAAAAAGTCTCGAGTCACAAAATCTTCCGAGTGTCTGATGCATGATTAAAAAAAACACACAAAAATCGACGATTTTTCAAGTGTTCTTTTTATTGTTACTCTGCGAGCTTTCGATATTTATATTTACAGATTCGCCCCTGCGATTTTTTATTTCTCATTTTAATTAGCATAAAAAAATATTGTTTATATTTTCCATTCGAATTAGCCTAAAAAACGTTGTTTTTTAATTTTATACGTCGCCAACGGGCATACATATAATAATTTTTAAAATACAGTTTTGTCGGGAATCGAAGGGTTCATAAAAAAAAATTCGTTCGTTTAATTACGAATCTACTTTTTCGAGAGTAATTCCAATTATTCAAAGTTAACGATGTATTTCTACAGTCAATTTTCATTGTAAAAAATGTAAATGAAATCGAAAGACGAAAATCGTGAATTTTGAAATACCCGCTGGCTCGTTGTTAAATAATTGATAAGGAACGAGAAAAGTTTTCGTGTTATCAACATAGAAAGTAGAAACTAGGGAAGAAGATATCTAAATATTGATATCAACAGTGAATATTGAAAATGGCGTTTTCTTTCACTTCGCTGCAACTAGTGAATGTTGAAATTTGAAAAAATTAAAAAAGATATGACTTTCTTTGACCGCCCTAATGCTCTCTTCTCTCTTCTACTTCTGCCAACTTTTTTTCGACGCATTTTCGTCTCCTAAGTATTAAAACGAACCCAATGGCATTTCAGTAATTTTCCGTTCGGTAAAAGATGAAAACATCGCCGAAAAATGATTAGTGACGGCACGACGATTGCCAACGATCACGGAGTCACGAATAACGTTTTCAGAACCTGGACAACTGGAAGAGCAGTCGGAGGAAGCGTCAGGAGCACATAATCGAGCGCGTCGTCGAGGTTAAGAAGCTCGAGCTTGAAGAACACGACCGGCAGAGGCGCCGAAGCAAAACCTTCTCGGAGATGATGGAAGAACGTGGTAGTCGCGGACGGAAGCTGAGCATGAGCCTTGCTATGTACCACGAGGAGGACGCGAACGACCTGAGCGATTTGGGGATCGGTACTAGCAGCGGAAAGAGTTCGATCAGCGGTGATACGCACGATGACACTCAGAGCGTCACGGTGAGTGTTCGAGTTGTTCATCGAGTATTCGTCTTTACCCCCGTTATTTTCGGTCCTCAATAAGGCTGATGCGATCAAGTTTGCACCGTCGGAAAACAGCGGAAACGATGATGCCTTCATTCGTCAAATTTTCGGTATCCGACTTGATCCGATTAGCTTGCAAAACACCATTTCGCGTGTCAGTAAAAATCCGACCGTCCAAAAGAACTTTTGTTGCAACGATACGAATTTCGTCAAACTAGCTCGTAAACGATATAAATTATAGGTTCTATATGAGTATCTCTGAAGATCATGCAATTTTGGTTGCTTTATCCAATGATCGTCGATCCGTTCGATTGTTCCGAAAATTCCGACTGCAAGTCTAAAGAAGAATAAAAAGAGTTTATTGCAAAAATCGTTTTGTACTTGCAGAGCGACCGGGACAGCGAGATCGAAAAGAACCAATCGGACTTGGAGAATCCGAGCGATAACAACAACGTGCTCGAGAGTAAGAACGAAAGTCCGAGCTTGGGATCGGCTTCGACACCAGCGCCAGCGCCACCATCTTCGCTGCCGCCTCAACAGGAACAGAAGTTGAGTGAAGCGATGGAAACGTCTGCCAACAACAATAACAATAACAACAGCAGCAACAACAACAACAACAACAACACGAAGTCGACGACGTTGTACGACAACGAGTCACGTAGCATCGACAGCCGCGAATACGACTCGGGGAACACGGCGACCGCGAGTTCCCCCGAGCCCGAGGAATACACTTACGAGGGTGCTATAAGGGGCTACGTGTCGCGAGTGTCGCAGAACATACCGCGGCGATCATTGATGAACATCGAGGCATCGCGGGACGCGGTTGGACCGAGATCGTGCGAGGATAAAACACCGGCCGTCAAAGTCGACGTTCTCAAAAGGCGACAAATGTTCGAGCGAGCCGCGCGTAACAGCCACGACGAGGCTCGAGCCAATAGCATCAACAATAACAACGGGGTTTTCGGTAGCCGCGGTGCGAGCGAAACTGGCTCGATGAGGACGCGTCTGTCGAGTTTGGGAACTCGCGAAGACGCGGAAATCAACAAAGAAGCGAGGGCAGCTACGAGGAGGCTCTCCGGAGATATGAGCTCGATCCGCGAGCGTCTCACTCACCTGGAGAAGCAAACGAGTGAACGTGAGAGCAAAGCTCTCGCGAATCGAAAAACGGCCGAGCTCGAGAGATCCCAATGTCACGAGAGAATCATCGACATGCTTCCGGTTCAGGAGACTTCGAGGATCACCAGCGACATAGCTAACCTTCAGAATCCTCGTAGACACGAATCGGATAACGACGAAATTGAGAAACCCAAACAAGAGCCGAACGAGGAACGCAAGGACGAAGCACGCGTCAAACCGACCGAATTCTCCAACGTCGCGGTAACCGAGAGAAGCTCATCACCGGAATCCGAGTATCGAAGCGAACCGATAACTACTCCTCGTGCCCCCTTCCATCGCAGCCTCGATTCCCTCGATCAAACGTCCGAAGGACGCGAAAACTTTGAGCGCGTTCAGAGCCTCGAGGAACTCGATTACACCGGGAGATATCCAGCGTCGAGCTCCTCCGCTGAACTACTCAACGACTTGACCGACCGTGAAGACTCTGGCATTCACACCGCCGATGTTAGCTGCTCCGTCAGCCAAGCTGACGAACCCGTCGACGAAGATCTCCTGCATCATCACCATCATCAACTTCCCGAAACTATTCACGAGAGACAGGAAATCCTTGAGGCGCGCGACGAATCTGATGATCCATCCAGGAAACCCGATGAAAACGTCGACAATGAAACAACGGAAACCACGGATCCACAACGGGATGCAACGGCTGTAACGATCGAGGTGAGCCGTTACTCTTTTCTGATTACGTTGAAACGTACCATCTCCTGAGAAACGCTCGATTCATTTACATAGAATATTCCAGAAACTGTTCGCTTTTCTTGGATATCTCGCTAGAGGCGCTGCAAGCGAGTTAGGTAGCAGTGTTGTCAATTTGCAAGAGGAATCCGGAAAAAACGCGGCTTTCAATGGTTAAAGCAGCTTACTAGGTCGATTACAGATAACTGAACGTCTTGAACAACCGGGGGTGCAGAGAGCTAGGAGAAACATGAGGGAATTCATCGATGATGGAAAATAGACAAAACCTGCGACGGTAGTGCAACCATACGAACGCTCGCTCCAAACGTGTCTCGTTACGTAAATTAGAGCGTAGATTCAAAGGTCAGAAAGAACAGCTAAAAATTGAAGTTTCTCTCCGTCACGCTACTGAAAATCAGTCGAATTGGAAACATTTTTTACTTCCATCCGTCTTCCTCAGAATCGTGCACTCACTCCTGTTTTTCTTAGCTCTTTGAAGGTCGTCGGGATTTTCACGAATGATTGGTGTTTTTTCACGATTGCAAAGTAGGAAATGGGTGAAGAAAGAATAAGGAAACGATAGAAGGAATTATCCCGATCCTCGACTTTCCAGGTCGTTAGCCGTCTCGGTCGCATGAAGATTTGAAAGGAAACGATAAATAGAAAAGAAAATCTCGTCAAATTTATCTGATTCCCCTGTATAGGATACGGCTGAAACTTCCAGTTCTGGGATACCGAAGAATAGCGACGTTAACGAGAGTCGCCTCGAGCCGCGTAATTCGATGGCGTCGATGAAGAGCGACGATTGCGAAAGTTATCCGCGTCCGATAGTTTATCAGAGTCCTAAGGTGCCGCGTCGAAAAACACCACCGGGAGTGATTACGACAGAACCGGAAACCCGAGCCGACGAGTCGACGAACGCCGCGGCGAAAAAAACTAATTCACCAGATACGGCGAAGCGTTCGATATCGAAAATACCGACGCCGCTTCCGCGGAAAAATTTGAACGCCAGAACGAACTCCCCGAGTAGAATAGCGTCGAGACAACCGGCGGTGCAAAAATTCACCAACAAGACGACCTCGAGGATTCCATTCTCTACGATGAAGACACCCAATGAGGATTCTGGATCTTCCACGGATAAACTATCCGAACGACGACGCACCATCGTTGAAATATGCGAAAAGATCGTCCTCACGAACGCCGATTTGGCCAACTCACCACCGGTCACTCCATTCGTTACTGTCTCCTCCCACACCTCGAATACCATCGACGAGGTTAGGAAAATCGAAGAAATCGAGACTCAGCCGAAATGTTGAAAACGCTCTCTTTCATCCTTCATCTTGTACATATATATATAGACGAGGAGAGAGAGAGAGAGACGCGGAAATTTACAATTACTCCCGGGCGAGAATGGAGGGCGACCAAGAATGTGAAAAATAGAGGAAATCGTGAAAAAATTGAGTTCCCAACGAGACGGCACTAAGAGCATTGAAATAATGAAACAATTAATATTTTTCCATCGCCGCGAGAAACCACTTCGAAAAATGAGGCAATCTTTCCTCTCGCAAATCCGAATTTTTTTTCTCGCGTAATATCGTCGCGACGATATTGAGTCTCGAGTCGCAAATTTTATGACTTTTGGACGAAATAATTTTTCGTAGCGCATTATTGGCCTGCACGTCGAGCAGAGCTTAGCTTATCGATTTCCCCCAATTCGAGACCAAAATATTCACTCGTAAGTCGCAAACGAAAAGATTTCGTTGGTTCCGGCAGAACTTAAGGAACGACCTACAGTGCCAAAAATATATGACCAAAGATTCGATTATTAAAAACCAAACGTGAAAAAGAAAGAAAAAGCACGAGCACCACTACCGGTACGTTTAACTTTAGCGAGTCGACAAGCAAGACGGGCTCTGGGAAGCAACTTTTTGTCATAAAATAATATATCAGTATAAAATCAATAAAAAATAAGGAAAATAATCAATAAAAATGAAAAAAAAACAAACAAACGAGATTTCAGGTGTGTTATGATTGAGTCGAGTAATAACTATAACCGATCATTCCGGTGGTAATAAAATTTAGAACGAAAGAAAGTATATCAACGTCGCTGCTCGTTACGAATTTTACTCACTCCCTTCGTAAATGATACAAGAAATTAACCATTTTTTTTTGTCAATTCTCTCTAAAGGAAATTTACTAGAATTTTGCGATTTATCGAAATCGCGAGACTCATTAGAGCTGGTGAATTTGCAATTCACTAGAACTATGGGATTACCTGGAATCTTCCAATGGACCAACCGATCACTTTACTATTCACTGCCATTTGGAATTACATATAAAATTCCAAATGAACCTACAACCTTGAATTTTTTTTTAAATCAGTCAGATCCCTCGATACCGCGAGGAAAAGGCATTGGGCGGTGCGGGGAGGGGGGGGGGGTTGCAAGGAAGTGCGATAAGGTTACCGCGGTTCCGCGATACGTTCGTCATCGCGACGAATTCGTGTATCGATCGAGCGATGCGACACTGTTGACTGACATCTCTGGGTTCGAGCTGAGAATGAGATCGGGAGGGAGAGAAAGAGGAAGAAAGTGAGTGATAGAGATCGTGAGAGAAAAAACGGACAAGAAATACGGAGCTGGGATCTCGACGTTCAGAAAATTCATGAAGCATCTCTTTTAGTACGGGTCCAGCAGGTTTGTGACGATTCGTCGCGATTCTTTATAATCGTTCGATAATAACCGCACGCCAAAAATGTTGCTGTTCTTGATATTCACACCACCGTCGAATATTCGCCGATTAGAAATCATGGATTAAAATGAAAAAAGAAAAAAAAACAATCGCATGCGTGAAAATGCTCGTTCATCGCGCTTGACCGTAATCATCTAACGCAAGTGTTTTTATTCAATTTTTCGTGTAATTTTACGAGTAATTTTGTAATTTTGTTTTATTTTTATAATTTAACAAATGTATTCGCCGGAAATGCTGCGAACAAATATTTTGATCGATGCCCGGGTATTGCAGTCGACGAAGTTCCGTTGATTTTTTATTTCGCTATTGCAACGTTTCGAAATTGCCCACCATGAAATTCTTCAGGGTCAGAATTTTCTTCTTCTTCATATAAAAAAACGATCAAAATCAACCGATTTATCCCATTAAATAATTGATTTTATAAATAATTGTATCAATTAGTTTTACACAAATTTGTCAATAATTTATCAAATTGAAAAATTGATTAATCTACAATTATTTATATTTACAAATATGAATAATTTTTTTTTATTCGCGAATTGCGGTTAATGATTAAAAATGGGTTTCTTTTTCAAAAGTAGTACTGAATTTATAATGGTGAAATTTCGAAAAAAACGTATTTTTTTTCATTCTTAATAGGGAAAAGACGAATTTTTTGGGACACTTTCGCATTCATTTTACCATACTTACGTGTATATTATAGACGAATATTATATAATTTCGCAATATAATTATATGTATAAACATACTTATTGTTAATTGTGCGAAATAATCGTGTGTAAAAGCGCAAAAGTTTCGTAACGAGCGATACGTAAAATTGGAAGGGCTTATCGGAAAGGTGCGGATTGAAACTAAGTATCCATATGCTCGCGATAACAGTCGCGCGTTTTTCTTTTGTTTGACGTTTTACGCCAGTTCGCCGATCAAATATTTGTGCTCGAACAAACGTTCGCGTCTTACGGCGGACGAGGCGAGATCGGTGTGATTCCAATGTTTGTTCGATGTATTCATTTCCCTGGTTTTTTTTTCTTACGTTTCATATTTTCCTAATCTCGGTGTGTTTTACTGTTTACCTAGTTTTAGAAACGAATCAGATACAAAAGAGAAATGTAGACGATTCTCTCTCGATGATAACTCGTCGTACATGCATGACGACACGTTTTTATCAATTCGCCGATTATTATATAGTGAGCTATCACGTAACCACCCGCAACAGGTAGACACCTTTAAATTTCCCGAATCGCGCTCTCGGTTAAACCCCACTTTACAATTTCATCGTTTTTTTTGCTCTTTCGTAAGTTTCGTTTAAATTTGATAATTTCTCAGCTTCGCCCGAGTGTGCTTGCTCGTATTTTTTATTATGAAATTGGAAATTTGCATTTTTCGAAGGCAACGATATTTCTTCCCTTCATTTTTTCACGCTTATGAAATTTCCAAAATATCATTTCGTATAACGATGACATTATACGAAATTATATTTTCGAAATTTGTCGTTGATCGCTGAATAAGAACTGTTGAAAGTTTTTGCGTGATTTTCACGGCTTAAACGTGCCGAAGACATTTGAAAAATTAGAAGAAAATATTGATTTCGTTCGATTCTGAAAATGCAAACTTCTACGTCATTTTTTGTTTCTTATTAGGCTTTAGGCTTTTTGTCCTTTTACGATATTTTCATTCGTAGCGAAAGAACCGTTTTTCTTCTTTTTAATACGATAAACATTTACGGAAGTTGTGATCGAGTAGAAAAAAGGAACAGAAAGGACGAATTTCAAAAAACAAAAACATACACTCGCTCGCAGAACTTGAAAAATTTGGAAAGTGTGTGTGTATGTGTGTGTAGCTCGTCGCCTGCCATTATCAAACGCGTAGTGTTCAGTGTGGCATTTCGATTAATTCTATTTGAAAAAAAAAACACGTGTATGCATATAGCTCCGGATAATTTTAATATATACGTGATAACGATTCTCTCTTCGCCGCAGGAGTCATCGAGCGTGGTAGACAGCCCGAACGAGGGATCGTCGAATCCGGAAAACCGAGCTTCGTCGCAGCCGATGGAACCGGAACAGTTAACGGCCATTGGGATCGCCAAGTCGAGGCAGCAGCGAAGAATTTGTGAAACTCAAGAGACCGAAAATGAAGATCATTCTCATCCGGTTGCCGTGGCACGGTCCAGCCTTCCCTCCAATCTTAAATCGCCCGTTGACGATGCGTCGATTAACGTCCCCAGCTCGACGAACCACGAAAATATCCTCGAGATCAATTTGAACTCGCCACTAATGTGCAAACAGGTGCGTGACTTTTTTGTTGGAATATTCTCCCATTTACAACATGTTTGTGGTATTTTCTATAGGATTCTATTACAAATTTTTATTTGTAATTATTTATTTAGCGTTTTATTCAAAATTATTTAAAAAATTGTATTTGTTATTATTTATTTATTATTTTATTCAGTATTTTCTATAGTATTTTATCCCAACGCGGCTTTTTATATCTATATATATATTATATATTTTTTTTATTAACAGGTAGAAGATCATTTGCTTCGATAATATTGATGATAATGATAATAAAAGAAATAAACGCTGTTTTTATATATGAATTCATTTATCGCAGATTCCTCAATTGAACTTGACCAGTGACGAGGAACTCGTGACGGGCTTGACGTTCCCGCTGGGACCTCCAACGAGTATCGAGCCGCCGAAGGAAAAGCCTCCGCCACCACCTACCGATCTAACCGACGACGAGGAGAACGTGCCGATCGAGCCACTCAAGCGTTTGAACTCCACGCGAAGGATAAAAAAGGAATTGCGCACGAGGCGTTCCGATTTTCTCGGTATCGAGGGGGTAAGATAAAGAATCGTATTAAGGAACAAAAGAAAAAGTTGTGCATTATTTACAAGAGAAAAAAAATCACCATGTAATACTTTGTTCTTATTATTTTCCCATGTGCTGGTGAGTTCTCCGACTTCCGGTTTCTTGCAAGTGACGTTTCATTTTTGAGCATAGCTTCGTCATAACGATCCATGATGGATATCTCTTTCGCGGCAATATCCGTTTTGAAGTTGAAGTTTAAAAATCCTTATTATCAATTGGCAGACGAACGAGGATTATCTTGAGCGGGAATTGACGCTAACGAAGCCACCGGACATGGCAGCGATTCTCGCTGAGGAGAGACGCGTCGAGCAGCTCAATCGTCGCTCTTACGATACGGACAGCAATTACGAGAGAGATTCGAGCCACGAGAGAGATTCCGGTGTTGAGCTGGGTCACGCGGAGGACTGGAGGAAGCAACCGGTCAGCCCGGACATGTCGGAGCACAGTCGCCAGAGCAGCGAGCCCTTCGGCGCGAGCGTCACTTCCTCGGAGGAGGATGAGATCACGAAGAAGGAACGGGAGATAATCGAAGTCCTCGAAAAGGAGGAACAATGGCGTTACGGGAACAACCGTGAGCAGAACAGGTAGACACGACAACACGTCGGAATTTTCGGTCCTCCAGTCACTACTTACATCTACCGCTTAAGCCCGACTCTAAATCTCTGTCTATCCCACAAATCCGTTTGTTTCTCGGCAACGCTCTTTTTCCCCGTTAAAAAAAAAAAGATAAACAAAAACGAAACTTTGTATCTGTAGAATAAAGTTAGCATCTCGAATGTCGAGCACGTGACACGCGAATGGGTCAATTATCTCCTTTTTTTCAATATGGCTTTGGTTCTTCGTACCGCTATTCTCTTTCCGTTCTTCCCTAGATAGTTGTACGTACTCTACTTTCCAATTCGCTATTTTCCTCGATCCGAAAACCTCTTTCGTCCGAATTCCACGCTCCCTTCGGTTTTAACCGTGAACCGGACACCCGCTGATATATGAAATCGGTCGAAATAGGAATACCGCAAACGTACCGGGTCTGGACTTGTATCAGTTGGGAGTGGCATCGTATGCGTGTGTACATGTGTGCGCGAACGAAACCACGAATTTCCAGTTCACATGTTTCACGTATCTTTTTCAACGATCGTTTCAAGTCGATATCCAACTTTATCAGGGCAGGGAAGCCTCGGGACTCAATATGTTACGCTGTTATCACGAAATTTTATGATCCACTTAAATCTGCGGAGTTGCCACACGGTGCAGTTTGAGTTTAAGGATGTACGGAACGACGAAACGAGAAAGCGGAATTTCCGTAAGTCACGAACGTTGAATCTAAAAAAAAAACGATTCGATCGTTACGCTTCCTGTCGTCTCCGACTCCCGTGCATCCTCGAACGAAAATCCCGCGAGCTTGGTCAAAAAGAAATAATTTTGAAACGACAGCGATATCGGAGAAAAACTCGCGCACAAGCTGCGCGAGCTCGAGGAGGAGAAAATGCAGCTGGAGCGTGAACGCGCCCAGGAGAGCGAACTGCGTCGTCGCCAGGAGGAAATCGCCCGGAAGAAGGAAGAGGACACCCTGCGAGAACAAATTGAGCAAAGGGAGGCTGCCGCCAAAAGAACCTTGGAAATGGTCAAGCGTTTGGAGGAGCAGAAAATTCGAGAAGAGGAGTGCCTCAAACGAAAAGCCGAAGAAATCAGAATACAGGCGGAAATCGAGGCGGAAAAGGAGAGAAGTATCGCCGCGGAGGCGGCACGTCGTCAGGAAGATACTCGACGTGCCAGATCACAGGAAATCAACCAAATCAAACCTCGCGAGGTAAGCCTCGTCTAACAAAATTTAACATTCGGATTCTTACTTCGATTAATCTTTCCGTCCAGTCGTCTAAAAAATGCCATGATTTTCAGCAAATAACGATGGCTAATAGAAACGATGATGATTTCGCGTCTGGGGTAAGTATATCGGTTATGAATAACGTTGAATGAGAAAATTACTTTGAAAAAGTCATGTCTATCGTTTTCACTTATTTTTTTCATCATTACAATATTTATTTTGTAAACTGAAATTATACTATAATATTAGCCTTACATAAAAGTGTTTTAATAACTTTCAAATTCTTAAACGAAAAAACGAAATGTTGTATTTTAAGGACGAATTTTATCGTTATGACACTTGTCGATTTCCAACCGGAACTCCAAGCTCAGCTACATTGATTTTTTTTTAGTTTTCCTTAGATGTTCTCAAACAAGAAAAAATGTTCATTTTTTTCTAATACTCATTATATTCTATCTTTAAAAAAAAAGTTGCACGGAACTTCTTTGGACATTCCCGAATTCGCTGGCCTGCAGCAAACATACTTTACCCAATACTAAAAAACCAATTTTCAACATAGCTCTAAATTACTTCTAAAAATGGTTAAACCCGTATTAAATCGGCTTCGGCAATGCAGGAGGTGTTGCGAGTGGAGCGGGAATTGTTGCAACTCGAGCAGGAGGAACTGAAGCGCCGACGGTCGAGCGTTGCGTATCGCCAACAAAGGCAACTCCAATTGGCCGAGCAACTGCAGGAACAGTGGCAATCGTTGCAGGACGTTGCGAAAGGGGCAAATACGGCAACCAACAACAACATCATCAGCAACAACACGCGTCGCTACAACTATCAAGCCTCGGTAACGAACTCAGCGCCTATCAATTATCGATCATCCATGCCGAATCTTTGGCTGCAAGAGAATCAACGAAGAAGACCTCCACCGCCGCCGGTGCCACCGTCCAAACCATCGAGGCTCGTTGAACAAATGCATCGGGATGTTACCATCAGGTGGGCTACTCGAGTCATCAGAATCATTTTCTCATGACGTGGCGTTTTCTCTTTTCCTTTCTTTTTTTCGATTTTACTAGTGAATTTTCGATGATTTTTCATCGTGTTACGTTTACAGAAACAGCAGAATACCGTCGGCGGATTCAATACCCCAACAAATTGAGGGAGAGCGATTGGTGCGCGGTGGTTCAACGAGCACGCTCCTTTCAAGTAACGCGGCCCAACAGATGACAAAGCAGACACTTCAGGCTCTAAGCGCGGTGCCGCGTTCCCGTATCGTCAAGGGTGACGAATGGGTTCAGCGTAGGAAGAGCGACGTGCCGTACGGTACTTCCCTCGAGTACAACTATCAACACTGGCTCATTCAAGTAAACCCGCAGTTTCATTTTATCGCGATTGAAAGTTCCTTCGGTTGAGCTCGAAAATTGTGTTTAACGAGGAACGATTAATTATTTCTCAGGAGGCCGAACATAGGCGAATAAACGAGAAAAATCAACGCTCGATAGCGACCAGGAAAAGCCATCAGCAGCACGTCATCGGTACTTCCGTGCCGTATAACGCAGCACCCCAATCCTCGAGATCCGAGGGAAAACCTTTGCCGGACTCTATCATACAGACTCTTACGCAGAGAGTGCAAAACAGGGCGCAAGAGAGACCGCCACCGCCTCCCCCACCACCGCAACGCAGACGGTATGGAATTGCGAATGAGCTGATTTTTGTTTTTGTGCCATTTTTGTTTTTTTGTTTTTCTAAGCCCAAAGGCCCAATAACATCGAAGCTTCACATTTATTATTAGTATTTCCTCATCCTGTAGACCGGAGCAAAGCTCAAGTCACGAACACACGTCCCCGATGCAACATCAAACGCCACAGCACGCCGCGATGCTCCAACATCAAAAGGTTCATCAGTTCGCGAACAATGCCGACTCCCAAGAGAAAATGCTCAGCGTTAGCGGAAAGAAGAAGTGCTCCCATTGCGGAGATGAATTGGGTAAACCGAACCGTCCAGGTTCAATTTATTACGCTCATCGCATCCGTCTTGCCGAACAAACAAATGTTTTTTTATCGAAAAGACAAGTAGAATTGTTTAGCAAAAAAAATGGATTACTATTGTTTGTTTTTATTGAAAGAGACGAAGCGTTTTCTGAGCGGGTCAATATCGTTGCAGGTAGAGGAGCCGCCATGATCATCGAGAGCCTACGACTGTTCTATCACATGGAGTGTTTCAAATGTTGCGTCTGCCATGTAAGACTCGGCGATGGTCTCATGGGAACGGACGTTCGAGTACGAAATCACAAGCTTCACTGTCACAATTGTTACTCCAGTGACGATGGTACGCAAAACACATCCATATCCATTGGCGAGTGAACGATTCGAGGTCGGCAAAGAGTTTCATGAATGCGGTGTCTCCCATTCAGTCTCCCATTCAGTCTCCCATTCAACGACACGCAATTGTCGGCGAACACTTTTTCGTATCGTGACACTTTTTAATTAGAAATGTTTTTTAAAATAATAATATTTTTTTGTTTAATTAGTCGGAGTTTTCAAAACCGCACTTCTCATCATTTCTACAATATGCGAATAAAATTGATCAGCGATATGATAATTTTGTATTTTTTACTTTTCCAGGTGTCAAGTTCAGCTGCGTTTAGAGAAGCTCTGGTGATTGCAGCGATCCGACTAACTTGAATATAGCACGTTGCGTCTATATTTTTTAAGCTGTAGTTGACTCCGTATTTCTTTCTTCCTCGTGGCAATTATCCCCGGATCAAAGGTAATAAACGCGTGAGAAAAACGCGTCAATTGGTCACGTGCAACGAAATGGGGTTCCGTACGCAGCTTTCTTCCTCAAACCAGGAGAAATGTAAATAGCCTGTAATGTTTTGCTTCTTGTTTTGGAATTCAGTGAGCGTGAGATTGTCGCACGATCGAACGAAACTGTGTACGTATTTTGGAGGAAGGGGCGAGCTCGTTTCGAGCACTCCACCTTTACCCTCTGTCGTGTACATTTCTTGTATTATATGCATGTGTGATATTTATGCGAGGAAGAGTCCGGTACGTAGGATCGCGCGAGATTAAACAAAAATTCATTTATTTGAAGATCAAAGATGATACCGACGAAATTCTTCGAAAATTTTCATCGGCGTGACGAAATATATATGCGAATTTGAAATACCAGAAAAATATAATCATTAACATAAACGCGTATTACGTAACTGTACTATATTGTAAGATACATGTATTATGCTGTAGAAAAGTATAATTTTATATTATTATTATTATTATATAATATGAACAAAAGAAAAATAAATGTTTAATATGGCCAGGTGATGAGTCATTTAATTGTATTACCCATATCCTGATGCGATTAAATAAACAAACAAAAGTATTGCCGCCTTTCCATCCTACGGTCCACTATTTTATTTCAAATTCTGCAGCGGTTTTTTTTCCTTCGATTCATTTATTTCTATTTGGATGAGACGACAAGTGAGGATCGAAGTTCATCGCGCCGATGAATTAGCCACGTTATTCATTATTTATTCCAGCACAGTATTACTCAACGTTATATCAGGGTTCGAGGATTGTACATTAAGCTTGTGGCCACATGCGTTCCTAATCTTGCCATCGTTGAAATTCGTCTACATAATTCGGTAAGCTGCAACGTAAATTTTAACAGAATCTTTTTTAACAGTTTTTCTAATCGTTATATCGTCCGATTCGAGTACACGTCGAGTATGAATGTATGTACCAGCTGATATTACTTTCTAGTCATTCAAAACGCTGGATTGCCGAAAAAATCATATGCGATTGAAATACTTAATTTCCAAAGAATATCTCCGAAAGTGGAATTTACAAATTGCTGGTTGATTTTCGATGGTCAGTTTTTTTCTGTAGGGAATTCTTGTTCGCTAGAGATTCCAGAGAGACGTAGAAAAAAACAATAAGCTATGGGGATTTATTATTAATACTGATTTATATATATATATATATATGTATAGAAATAAACATAGATTTTTGAGTCTCGTATCAATACGTGTAAGCATTACAAGCGTACTGTTGACAGTGAATAGCCGTAAAAAGGGAAAAAGAGAGCGAGAGAAGAAAAACGTACTACAAAATCATTCTTTGGTAATAGAACATGAACATGTTGGATACATCTCAAAGTGGAACTTTGAATATTCAAACAATCCACAACGCTTTTTGTGCAGAGAGAAGCCAAACGAGTTACGTCCGTTCTGCGCATTATTCATTTACGATTGATTATTTTGTCCTCCCTTTTATTTTGTGTTAATCCTATCTGATTGCTGTCTATCCACAAACCAACACGCGTTGAATAGTCTCCGACTCACGTATTAGCCAAGCATAGGATCGTCTTTGAATTCCGCCACCTTACAGCTGCTGACATTCGTACAACACACTACATTGTTGCAATCCGTCTTACACGATGTATTCACTTCTTCTTCGAATTAGGGCTCGTCGATTGAAAGACGCTCGACGCTGACATCAAATTCTCGATGTACTGTCCGAGCACTTGATTTTCGCTGCGCAACTTGAGATTCTCTTCTTTAACGCTATCCACTCTTTGCGATAGATCTGCAAAGTTATTCCAGGAAATTTACGGTTTTCATAAAATCCATAGTCAGGTTTCATTGATTTTTGAAAAGTTTGCTGTAAGCTTGATAGATGGGAAGATTACATCTTGCTGCAAATAGACGTTTCTGCTTTTGTCTTTTTTTTCAAACTTGTCCGGAACATAATATTTGCTATTGTACAAGCAGTTTGCTATTGTAGTTCCTCTGTATAATTATTCAATTATTGATTAAAAACTCATTTGTTTTTGTATTCTCCTTACCATCCAAAGTGTTCTGTAACTCCAGCACTTGCGAGATCAACCTGGCCTTTTCCTCCTGTTCATCTGGACTGGCATCAGGATCAAGACCTGTTCCGGACAACAGAGAGTTAGTTTTCCGTGTAAAGCAACATTTATATGCGCAGCGGAGAACAAGTTCCACAACTAACACAGGACTCACTGTTGGGACTGCAACTGCCATTGGTGAAGGTGGATGGTATGGAGTCCATGCTGCGTCCGCGCACGAATGGATCCGACAAGTGAGAATCATTGTCGGGTATGTCCTCATCCGGTATTATCACTGGTGCATTAGAGCGATAAATTATTCCCTCCAATAAGGAAAAATCGCGCGACAAGTAATGTGATGAGGATTGGAAAGTAGGTCGCGAAGACTCGATATTGCGTGTTTACCGTGAAAACGAGACGTCAGAATGAGCTACTTTACCTTGAGGATCGTCGTCGGCTAGCGGTATGCTGCTCATGTCGTCCTGGAGTTTAGCGCTCGTCATGATCGAGGTCGACATCCCGATTAACTCGACAATTATTTACTGGGAATTAGGTGATTTATTTGCCGAGAAATATGGTAAATGCGTCGCCAAAATACAGCACGATCACACTAACTCCGCTATCAAACTACGACCATGAGGGGGCGCTGATTATCGATCTGCCCTTTCGGCTTTTTTTCTCCTCATGGAGTCAATCGATATCTAAAAATGTTTTGGGTACTTTGAAGAAAAATTGTGGGCATCTCGGAAATAACAAAATGTCGGCAGGGTTCTCAGAAAAAATCTGTCACATTGATTATTAACAAGAACTCTATTTTACCGATGATAGGTAATACGCAGCGAATAGAAACTATTATACCCTATGTCGCTGGAATCGCTTCCAAACCCGCGCATTTTAAAGGGTCATTGCTCAGTGTCGTCAACAATTGAGGGAACGTATAAATTTTTGCAAATGTCGAAATGTATATTAGAATAGTAGAATTATGAAAGCAGGAACAAATATAGACAAAGAAATGCATAATCCTTTCGATTAGTACTGCCACATTGAATAGTTTAGCTTTCGACCGTTTCAGATAACGCACCCAGTAACAGGCAACAGAGTTCAAGATGAAAAATCTCCCCACTCTGGTAGCCGCTTGGCTTGGAGTGACGGCGGGGCGCAGAAGGAGAGGACACTTGGCAGAAGTTAGTCATCTCTCTAATGCGCGTGAAGAGCTTAGTCGTCCGCGCCACACTGTATTTATTTTGATTCAGAAGGGCCACCAAGTCCCACACACGTACGACGGCAATCGCGTTACGATAAATATCGTTGATATCGATAATAAGGAAACAAACAGCAACGGAGGCGAAGCGACAGTCGCTCAGCTGATCGGACATTGTTTCGGAGTCGGGTTTTCGTCGAGCTCAACTTCTACTCCGCTGGCGTACGAAATACGAACGATTGCGACGTTGAAAAAAAATAACGCCACAAACGCCAACTGCGTCGCAGCGATTCGAGTGCTGCTAGTTTCTTGAACGGATTATAAATCCGTCGAGATGAGCGATACGCCAAAATCCTTTAAGGAAAAGCGCTCGTTTGGTAAAACTATAAAGTCTGATACGTGAAGAAACAGAAGCATTCCTCTGTAATTTTTCATTCGTGCTTTCCTTTTCCCAAAGCTCAACGCATTGCTGATGTGGAATTGATACGGGAGCGACATCCAAACAAAATTCCGATAATTGTGGAACGATATTACGGCGAGAAGCAATTACCTCTTTTGGACAAATCAAAATTCCTTGTGCCGGATCACCTCACAGTCGCCGAGCTCATAAAAATCATAAGGCATTCTCGGCTCATTCTTCCACTCCCGTACAACATTCCTCTAATCTCTAATTACTAAATTTTCTTTCCAATATCAGACGCAGACTTCAACTGCATCCGACTCAGGCCTTCTTTGTGTTGGTGAATCAACGGAGCATGGCTAGTGGCAGCACGACTATGGCACAGCTCTATCAACAGGAAAAAGACACAGATGGATTTCTCTACATGGTCTTTGCCAGTCAGGAGGTGTTTGGCTGCTCTGATCATCGGCCAGTTAATTCGCCGGTAAGGTGCTAGCCAGAATAATCGTGTACAGATTGGTAAATTTTAACTGCATTCATACACCCAACACACACCGCTTTGGCATGACGTATAAAGCATCGTGACTGATCTCTCATTGGATTTTATTTTTATTGGGAAATTGGACACACGTGGGAACAAAGAGGATAAAAATAGCAGTCACAGAATATTGCAAATCTGAAGTTATCTGTAGTTAAAAGACAGTATAACGATGCCACCAATTTGGAACTAGTGATCGTGCAAAAACTCAGTCCAAATGCAAGTCAATTTTACAAAGTTGTAGCTCAAAGAATTTCGTGTGGCAATAAAACATTTAAAAACGTACAATTAATCGTTAAATTATAGCAGAGAATTTGCAGTATTCGAAAGCACTTTGCTAATTTTGGTCACCGTTTTCAGTTTTTCAAGAAGTATCAACTCCAGTCGTAAATGCTCCGGGTTAAATATTGGACAGATTGCAAAGAATTAGAGATATTCCGATATCGCATATCGAAAGAAGAACATGTGTACTTCGATTTGGGCAAACTGACAAATTTAAATCCAGCAGGATACAACACTGTCGAGGACTCAACCTTCGAATATAACTGGCGAAATCGCCTTTTTCCGGACTGGGCCGAAATGAAAAATCGGACATGACGAGAACCCGAAGTACGTCCGAATGAAGATTTGACAAAGTGCATCACAAATCTTTCGGCTGGGGAAACACTTGGCTGTGGCGATTTCGGGAGAAGGAATTAGCGAATTATTAATGTGATTCAATAACTGCGTCCCCGATCCGACGGGATGTGCTAAACTTGGAAAATAACCAGCGAGGAAAAGCAAATTTCGCAGGACACGAAATTTCCCAGCGAAAACCATCACGATAGCGGTGAAAAATTCACTGATAGTCTATCAAGCGCGCGCTTTTCTCTTATTTCTAGAAAAATTCGGGGTGGGACGTGCTCGCGGAACGACGGTCATCCGCGATTGCAACGTAAACTCGAATTTTTTACGGACCCTTGAATTTCGTGCGAACGTAGCACGGGTGTGCAATCGGAAAAAAAAACCAAATGCACGGTGTACCGTCGCCGAACTTTTAAGATTGAACGAAATTTATGACGATACGTACAGAGCTGTCCGTTTAGAGCGTTACATTCTGACATTCCGAACGTATGCACTTCAATAAAAATGTTTCGAGCGAAAGTTAAATTCAAGGATCGATAAAGCAGTGACTGTGAATTTGACCTCGGAGCTAAATGCCAAGGTGATGCCAAAGTCAAACTCAACGTTCCCAATGAGAACACGCGTTCGATAGGTTTTCTGTGTTTTCTCATAGCTCATCTCAAGAGATTCACGAAACTTAAAAACTCTTTTGTTCTATCGATGTTTTTAATGAACGTTTAATTTGAAAAAGAGACCCTTTATCGGTTATTCTCAACTCGACAATTGATACAGAAAGCTAATTCCAAGTCTTCGTTCTTGATGCACTTTTTGAGCTGAAAAACTCGGAAGTTATGATGTCGCCCATACTGGCGTTATTCAAAGTGCAATCCTTGTCCAATCTCCAAGTTTCGCAGCTCGGAAAGAACGCGATTTAAAAAAAAATCAATTTGTCACGAGAAAGCTCTTGCGTTAAACTACAAGAATATACTATGAAAAAAAACGGTTTTACAGGAAATGCTGACGTTGACCTTTGTGTGACCTCGGACGTTGCACGCAACGTCAAAGGCCAGAATCGAGTCATTTCTATTCGAATCATTTTTCATTGCAGCGCCCGCGTTTCGTCTCTTCAGCTTCTAACACTCTAAGTGGACCATTCTGAAGGTAAAAGTAGCAACGACGACTAACAATACGACCCACGCGTCTCCACTGTACAAATATTTTTCCACTGAACCTCAAAACCGTGCATTGTACGAGTCGGACTGTTCCAAAGCCTCCAAAACACGTAGCCCTTTCTCGCGTACGTTTCGTTTCTATTTCTATTTATATATGTAAGCGTATGATGTAAAATGCGCGCGGGAGTGCGGCCCGGAAGAAAAGGAAGGAAAGACCCGCTTAGCGATACTGTTACGATAATAATCAGTAGTTGGATGTGTCGTGTGTGTAATCGTCGCTAACTGAACGAGTGAATACATAGGAAAATATATACACGTACACACGTACAAAATCGCGATGAGAGGAAAGGAGCGAGAGAAAGATTCGATTCACGAAAATATTGAGATAAATATCGTGTTCATGTACATATATCGACGGAATTAAAAAATGTGTGTTTTTTTTTCATTAAAAGGAATTGAAAAAATATCGTACTTAATTGTCGTATATGTCGATTGATAATTCCAATGTTTGCTCCTTTTTTTTCCTTTTCGTGGTAACGTTGCGTTCGCACTTCTGTCTGTTTACTCGTGCGTTCACTTTTTTTTGTAGTGTAGGTCACAAACTCGAATTGACATGAATTTTGTGAAAATTGAAAATACTGATTGTGCTGTAAGTTTTTTGGAGTGGGATTTAGATTTGTTTTGCTCGAATACGAAAAACGATCCCTATTTTGTCCTCCCGCATACTTTCGACTCGTTTTGAAATTGGACAATCCGATGCTGTTTGTTCTTCTCTACCGATTCGTTAATAAAAATGATTTCGGTTTATCCTTGAAAAATCGTAGTTCACTCCTACATCTTAGCAATTGAATAATTTTCCCAAGTGCCAGAAATCCAATTTTATTTTTTGTTTGAAAAGAAATCAATAAAAATAGAATGAATAATAGATATCAGCTTACACAATAAATGCAAACAAATGTTATTATTTGTGAATAAATTCAATACAAGAAATTACACCACGAAAAACAAATACGAAAGAATGTCCAGTGTTCCAACAATACCCAAATTCTCGATAAAACATAATTTCATTGATGACAGCAACGTCGCAGCATCGAAACAATATTTAAAAAAACGTGATAGTTCGCGGCAGCTGCAGAGAGCATCATTTGACCGTAGACCGTTCGGCGCGTAAGTAGGAGGCTCGCGCCGAGTTCAGAGTGTGTGGGGGCGTTGTTGAGGTGGCAGCACGGTTGCCTCTCGCACGGGCCGTTCTCCTTTGCCCCGCGAAACGCAGTCTCCCGGAGTCTCTCGCACGGGTGATACGTATTGCGCGAAGGAGATTTTTATCCGCACAAAAACACTCCGGCGCTCGCAGCTCGCGTTGCTCTCGTGAAGATCCACGAGCACAGTGGTAAAATCGGTGACAACGAAATAAGCTGACGTTCGAGGGGGAGGGCGCGCGGGCGCGTGTTAACCACGACGAAACATCTTTCGGCGATTCGTTCGCGCGGTGGTGTATCCATAAACTCTCTACGGTTCAGTAGTGGCGACGACGGTGCGGGACTCCTCCGCGAGCTCGTTCCAAATCCGTACGGGCGAGGGGATAATGCTGAGGTAAAAGAAACAAACGCGGCGGTGCGAGGGGAGTCGGCAGAAACAAGAGAAAACGGCGTGCAAAGGTTACAAAAGGTTACGAATGTTGAGGTACCCCGAGATCGCCAAGACTCGCGTATACAACATCGAATCGCGTGTCTTTCTCTTTCTTCCTCCACATATCTGCTACCTCCGTCTCGTGCCTGCCTTCTATTGGTAGCTATCTCTCTCCGACTAAGGTATATCATCGACATTCCATCGGTATATCTCACCTCACGAGCGTTACCCCCTCTCGCGCGCTCAGCGCGATCGCGTTTCCTCCGATTTGAGGACGATGCGAACAGGCCAAAAGTTCAGCCCACTTGTGTATCTAGTAAAATGTCTATCCGTCGGGTATACCCTCAGAGTCCAAGTCTCATAGCTACACGCTCATATGTACGCGTGCATCGTCTTACGTACGCCCAGCGTCGCGATACCTATTCTATACACATATACACACACATGTATATTTGGTCCGTCCTGTTTACAATCACGGGATGGTCTGGCTAAACTGCATCTTCCGTAATAGGTTTTTTTTTAAACCTGATTCTAAAGAAACTCGGTGACACGCACTCTCGGGGAGGGGGAAGGGACCCGTTTCCTTGTTACGTGAAATATACACGCGTATTTATAGATCGCGTGATCTCTTCGAGACATTTCGGAAATATCCAGAATGTTGATTATCGTTAATCTTACATTGAGCTTATTTCCGTAGCATTTATTTTAAAATGATATTATAAAAATGCGGGGATTTATTGTCGAAATTGATAATGCTAATAGTAATAGTAATAAGAGATTTATCGCTAATTACTTAATGAAAATGATCAAATGCTTTAATAATAATTATATATTTATATATACGATACATATGCGTAGTTATCAAAAAAGTCACCGATCCTATTTTAAGCGCACGTCGTATCAATCTCACACACGTATCGCGCACATCCTGGTCTCAAGTACGCAAACCCAGTTCACTACTGTCCTACTACTCAAAATACCCGAGTGTAGATGGCTGTCTGAACACGATTCCAAAAAATGTCTTCCATAGTGTATGATCGTAAGTTTGCGTTTTTTGATTACCCGCACTGCCGTTTTTGGATTACCCGGATTGCCGTTCGGATACCCCCACGTTTCCGGTACCGGCGTTAGATCTGCTACCGTCTTCCTTTCCCCTTGCGGTTCTACTGCAACGCCGAAAAACATTTGCCGCGCACCTGTCGCGCGCAGGTCTATCGTAGGTCCGAGCGCGTAGTTCCAAGAGATCTTTTGATTTACGAAAATTCAGTACTTTCCTGCGGGGCAAAAGCGCGGCGCTGGAATCGCCAAGTTTCATGGCCACCAGAAATTTAACAGTACACTATCGGACGAACCCCGACGCTAAAAAGACGGGGTTTTCTTTTTCTTATATCTTACGAACTTCACGATTGAAGTCAAGCCGTCGAAACTTGTCAGCGCTCGCGACGTTTTCTCGGGCGTTCTTTCGGGCCGCCATTTTGTAACCTCGTGCGACACGAGGATAGAATCTCCTCTTACCTGTACACGAGGGGGTCATTTTCATCGGAAACGCGCCTCGTGCGTTTCTTAATGGAAGAGAGGAAAAAAAATATATGGAAGTGTCGATGATATTCTCTCGCGTGCAGCTCCGTGCGCGCGCTGACCTTGCACGACTCGGCCGATAAGTCATCGGCCTTGCGCGAGCTCGTTGCATACTATATTGCTACTCGACTACGTAGCGATCGTGGATGCGTTCTCCTCACGAAACGATAGTCAAATCGCGAAAGAAAAAAAACTACGTTCTAATAGAAGTATCGCTCACTAATATCGTTAAGATGTTAATCTATGATCGGTAAATCTATCACATCCCCGTATACAGAATACTTCCAAAAGTGACGGCCAAAGAAAAAATATATATCGACACCATATCGATCGGTCAAAGTTATGTCCGTTTATCTGGTACTGAATGGAGACACAGCCCAAAAAATAAATAATTAATCGACGGGAATGCGTTAAAAAAAAGCATTTTCAAAAAAAAAAAATGTACAGCTGTTTCGAATAGATCCCCCACGTGAATGTTCCACATTTAGCTAGCATAGTTGCGACGCAACGAAATTTCGTTTATCTCCCATTATCAAAGATCATACCCTCAATCTATCAAAAAAAGAAATGAAGACAAATGAAGAAACAAAAAAAATTGCAGACCTACCTCTTCAACCGTGCAGACTTGAACGCCTCAAACAACAAGAAAGACATTAGGAAATAATCTCGTGAAATGCGAATATTTCCAAGCGAATGCACCGATACGCGCATTCCCTCGAACGCCTCTCTCAAAGTGAAAGAGAGGTGACCCTTGCGACGTTTGTGTTGGAAGGAGAGACGCGCCGCGGCAAGCGCGGACACTAGACGGACCCACCTTACAGATATTTTCCAAACGCGCGCATAGTCCACGCAAGGATATATAACGTGCAGAAGAGAGCGCGGCAGAGAACGGGTCGGTGTATCGGCCCGTGGCCTGGCCGTGGCTCCGTTGGCCGCGTTCACGTTCACCTGTTCAGGTAGCCCAGCAGGTCAAACACACACACACACACATGTACCCACAGAAGAAAAGTATATAAAAGCGTGTGAGTGCGCGCGCAGATATGCACCAGCGAATCGCTACCGTAATCTTAGAGGATAGTGACAGGGCTGCGTGAGGTACGAGCGTCCTCAAAAATAATCGGAAACTTCGTGACGAGTCTGTTGTCGCAGTGCTCATCCGCTATCGAAGAATGAGCTTAATCACCTGTATTTATGATCACTATCTGTGATCGTTTCGGTCATCGTAGTGTGCTTCTTTCCTGTGACTTTCCACTTGTGAGGTTATGATTTTTCCTGCTTGCCTTCATAGACGAGCGCCTTTCGACATCCTGGATACGTACGAGAATACCACTACCGCACATCAAATTAAACCGTGTTTCATCCCTTTTTGTAATTCCTTCCCTCACCTGAACGTGGCGCTGGTTATCGAAACCAATAACAAAACCTAAACAAACACTGTAATTGCGAAACTTACGTATGTGCCCTCGCGTACTACTACTAACATAATATAATATAGAATATAGAAAATCTATAAAAATACAAATTTAAAAAATCGAGAATATAATTAGCGCATGAGTTTTCAAAAATGGGGCATTTCTCGTTACGTAAGCGATGGTAGCTACACTACTACGAAGTTATATTTTGATCATCACCTACATGATTGATTTTTGGTTGAATCGTATTCGACCATCAATTATGGCGTCGTAATCGATATTCGAAGTATCGTAATATTCAATTGTGCTATCGCAAAGAAGAAAACAAGGTTCTCACGTCATAACTAGCGCTCCGAGTGACAGAGTACGACACTAAAAACATCGGACGTTTCGCGCAGCGAAATTACCAAGTTCGTACACACCGTGGATACAACCGAGTGTTTTACGCGTCGCGTGTGCTACTCGTGATGCGCCACGCAAATCGCAAACTTATGAATCAGCGCGAAACCGCGGGCCCGTATTGTTGGGATTCTTGTATGCGTGCTCACGGACGTGTATTGGTACAGGATGAGCAACGCACGCCGAGCTCGCTCTTCTGTGACCTTCTGTCGTGCAGGAAACTCGAGACTCTGCAGCTTCCGCGCTGTGAATGTTCAATATTTTGCGTTTACGTTTATCTATTCCGTAGCTTTCGTCACAAGAATCATAAATAACCAATTCATATTTGTTTACTCAATAAAAAATGGATATCATTTTTTAAGATACGATTAGATACTCGTAAATAATTAATTTAATAAACAGTAGGCAAACCGTTGTTATAGAATTAACGTAGTTATGCTTGATTATAGAATTCTCGATTGTTGAGAAAACAAGAATTAACTGAATTCACTGAATAAAGTCACTTCGGTAATGTTATTATGACCCCAGCAAGTTTTCTTTCATCAATTGTTTTCGTCGATTTCCAGCCCCACTTTCGACGCATTTTTTGGAATTTAATTTCCAGTTTCGGCCAAAAACAAGTTTTGGGCCATACAATATGGACAATGTACTGCAAAAAATGTTTCTACAAAAAAAAACGAAAATATGCATATTTACCGAGATACAACGGTTTGAAAAACGCATTGGGTCGATCTGACCCTGTATAAATCGGTTGTAGAAGTGTGCAGTCGAAGGGTGATCCCCACAGGAGTCTAGGGGTCAAGGGGTTAAAGTCAACTGTTGGAACATTGCGTGTAAATGATCACAAAATAACCAATGGGGAAGAAGTTAACAAAAAATCAATCCATCGACACTCGATAAAAAAATTCTTAATCGTCGAGAAAACGAAAAATGCAATCGTTGGATAAACAATTTTTCCTGTTAATTTAATTAGTCACGGATTTGATGAATAATTAATCGCATAAACAGAGAACAACGAAATATCAATGCACTGTTTTGCTGATTTATTTCAAATGTTTTTTTATGTATTTTGATGTTTTATTTCAAAACCCGCGATTCATTAAAATACGAAAAATACAAATCTTGAATAAAGATCATGTTTCTTTTATCTCACGAGTGTCTTATTTCGTGGTTGCTTTAAAAATAGTCCAGCAAATGAATATCACATCCCAATATCATTAAACTTGCTGATTCAATGTAATCAGCAAGTATATGAATTAATTAAAGAATCTATATGATTTATATCGTTTTTCATTTCGGACGTATTTTCTATGAAAAATAAGTGACGCGACATATCGATCGGCGGTTGATCGTTCATTTCATCAACGATTAATCTGACTCGTTTTTATTCTTTCAGACGGCAATGGATAGACACCATCGGGACGAGAGGGAGCAAGAAAATTTTATGGACAGCGACGTAGAGGGCAAGGGTGAAAAGGAATTCCGTCGTACCCCGATGCATCCTGATATGGAACACGCAACCGATACAGATTGCGAGGTACGTACTCGCGAGTACTTCTTCCAACGTTTAAACTATGTCGACATTCATTTGGATATGAAAAGAAGAAAAAAATGTTTTTATCACTCCAGAGAGACAACGAGAGAGAGCAACGTTCGAACAATTCGGAGAGTTTGGATCAGGACAGGGTGGAGTACAAGTTGGGTCGCGATTTTCGAAATTTGAGTCACAATCCGAGTATGGTGCACCTGCACGCGGGTATCGAACATCTTAGCAACGCTGACGTTGAAGTACGTTTTTTTTTAACGTTTCTTTCTCTCAATAGAAAGCCTAAAAATTTTCGTTTCGAATTTTCGTTATAAAGCCAATTAAACGCATTTTCAATATTTCGTTTTTTCGATTCGCAGGTGAAACTGGCTAGAGACGTGCGAGGCTCGCTGGGCCTGGGACTGTCGTTGGAGCTTTGCGTTGTTTGCGGCGACCGAGCGAGTGGACGACACTACGGGGCGATAAGCTGCGAGGGATGCAAGGGTTTCTTCAAGCGTAGCATACGCAAACAACTGGGCTACCAGTGTAGGGGTAGCAAAAGCTGCGAGGTCACAAAACACCACAGAAATCGTTGCCAGTATTGCCGGCTGCAGAAGTGCCTCGCGATGGGAATGCGCAGCGACTGTGAGTCTCTATTTCCTCACCGTACGTTCCTACGCGGAGAAAGAAAGAACCGGAAGGAGCAGGTGCTTCTCAGTGCCGGATTCTAGCTGATGCACGGGCCGCTCGCAAATTTTGACACGTTTCGTTCGATTAACGATTTTTAAATAGATATCAATTTATCGAATAAACTTTTTTCGGCTTAATGAGATTTTTAAGATAAAACTTGTCAAATCAATGATTCCAAGGAAATTACTTTGGGCGTTTATTAAAAGGAGGTCATTTAAACGCTTTAATCGCGTAATTCATTTTTTATAGGTTTTAGTCTCGAAAACGAATGTTTGGTTTTTAAGTTAGTAGTCATCGAAAACAAGCAAACGCCGAAGAACATTTCCACATTTGGGAAACGGTACTTTGATGAAATTTTTCATAGCAAACTTGGTAAAACTGCAGTTTCCGAGCCTCGTGCGTTCAGTCCGTGGAATATGAAAAAAAGTATTTCTTATACCAACTCGTATTCCGCCCAAGTGCTAGAGTCCCAGAAACCCGGAGGTTTTTCGTTTGCTATATTTCAACTTTTTAATATTTTGAAAGCCGCGATTGTCACGAAATATTTTGAAAAGTTTGCGATTCTCGGTGCCATCCGCGACCAAGTTAAATCTGTAGCCGATCATTGACAGCGTTCTCGAGGGATTTAATAAACATGAGCAAGCTTGGGGCGTTGCAGCGGTCCAGCACGAGCGGAAACCGGTCTTGGGCGAAACGGTCGGCGCCAACAAGATGGGAAATCGCGGTACGAAAGTCAAACCCGAGCCACAACCGGCGAGCATCGAACACTCGCAGCCACCGGCCGCGTGGGAACAACCGGAGAGCCCGAGTATCGAGGAGCAAAGCAGCGATAGCGATCTCAGCGACGCGCTCACTCTAGCGCGTGATCGTCTCTTCATATCTCACGCGCTCGACAGCATCGTCAAGCTCATCGGCGACGTGAGTATTTCTCCCTAGTGTTCCGCCAGGAAACACCGTTCAACGCACGGGTCAATAAAATGATTTATTTTCTTTTCCGCAGAGCGTGAACGGTTCTGCCGAACCGGAGGAAGAGTGGACGGGACAACTCTTGTTCGAGAGGCACACGACGTTCGAGCTACGGGCCCCGAGTCCTGCCCCGGCGTATCTCTCGATACATTATATCTGCGAGAGCGCAGCGAGGTTACTCTTTCTCTCTGTCCATTGGGCCAGAGGAATACCGGCTTTTCAAGCTCTACCGTGAGTTCGTCTCGAGCCGTCATAATTGTAGCTTGTTCCCGCCGTGACGAACACCCATTTCTCAATGTATCAACCACACGACTAAAATCTCGATTCTTTACATAAAAGAATATAACTTCAATATTTCATATTTTCTATCGATGTGAAAAACGAAAAAACGAGAAAATTGAGAAAATAAGGTACCGAATAAATAAAAAGAGGCAGATTGAAGGGGAAACCTTTAATTCGGAAAGGCAGTGAGAAAAAAATCCCGAGAATATTCATTGGAACTTACACGAAGAATAAGTTACAACGAATACGTAAAAAATGAAGAAAAATCAAGTTTTCCATTTTTCTCGTCACCTCGGAAAACGCGGTGTAGCTTCACTCGGCTGAAGTAACGAAACGTTAGTTTAAATGATCGAAGTGCGGATATAGGGAGTTATAAGGAAGAATTTAATTGGGAGGGACGACACGTAAAAACCCGCAGGAAATTTACATCTGAGAAATCGACAATACATAACAAGTGTTTCTGTAATTCACGCAGGTCCGACGTACAAACGACTCTGGTGCGGAGCTCTTGGGGCCAATTGTTCACTCTTGGTCTAGCCCAGTGCGCGTACACCCTCTCGTTGCCCAGTATTCTAACCTCGATTATAAATCACTTGCAAGCGAGCATAGCACAAGAAAAGATCACCGCGACTAAAGTCAAGTCGATAACGGAGCACATATGTAGACTGCAGGACTGTGTGAGCTCGTTGCACAAGCTTCAGGTCGATTCTATGGAGTACGCTTACCTAAAGGCACTCACGCTCTTCAGTTCCGGTGAGTTCTCTCCTCAGACGTGCGTCGATCTCCCCGATGACACGATGAGACACCCGTTATCACTCAATCCGCACAGTCGATTATAATTTTTTTTTTTGTTTACGCTTCTTTCAGACAACGTATTGGCGGATTCGTGGCGAAAAAAAGTCGAAGTGTTACAAGAGGCGGCGTGGAACGAGCTCCAGCAACGCGTTGGTTCGGAAAGATTGCCGAGACTTCTTCTCAGACTCGCACCACTCCGCTCGATCAACCCTCGGGTATTGGAGGACCTGTTTTTCGCGGGCCTCATTGGTAGGGTGAGCGTCGCGAGCGTCGTACCCTACATTCTCAGTATGCAAGACTGCAAAGCCGAAAACGCCGAGAACCAAATGGCCTGACGACGAGCCACGATGCTAGCGTATCGTTAGACAAAAAAACGTTACCTCTCTCTCGTTCTCGTTTTCTCTCCCGTCCCCTTCCTTTCTTCCTCTATCTATCTCTTTCTCTCTTTCTCCAAACGTCTCCGTCTTTCAACGCGAAGAGAGCAGGAACGTCGTTACTTAAAAATGTAGACCAATAATGTACGAGTATTTTCGATATTTTATACGCGCGTTTGCACGTGAACCGAGCAACAGCGAATCTATCGTTAACCGTGATTGTATTTTATTTTCTTTTGCGAAGCTAAAACGCTCCACGGGCGAATTTGTTTAGCTTCCGCGTCGTGGAAACTGAAAAAAAAAAACGGCACGGTGACACGTAGCCACCTTTTACGACAATAATGACGGCGGACAAACGCCGATGCGAACAAAATTTTCACGTTCACGACGAAAAAAAGTATATAACGTGTACATATTAGTGGATATGGGTGATTCCAGACGAAATCGACACCAAACCGATCTTACAAATTGTACAACGCCCTGTCTCATTGATCTACGTTGAAGAATTCAAATTCAAGAAAAAATGCAAATGTAAAATTTGTGGAAAATACGCGTTACTATTTTTGAGAAAAAAAAAGGAATTGTGCTCTAAAAAGTTCGAAACACTTGACGAAACACCGGAATTCAGCTGGAGTCCGTCCGGTTGATGAGATAACCCTTGCAATAAGAGAATAAATCCTTAAGTATTGAAAATCGTGAGTTCATCCACGATCCACAAAAAAGAGGAAATCCGGAGGAATTGATCGCAAATTGGAATTTTACAGTTTTATTCGACGTATGCGCGTGCAATACAAATGGCTCAAGGTTTACGCACACACCTACGAATTCCTCCGGTGCATTTTTTTATATTATCATCGGATTAAGGGAAGAGACGAAAAAGTTGCATTTAAGAGGATCGAGAAGGTTGTGAATTTTGGAAAACGGTGATTGTGTCGATTTATCTTGAAAACGCCCAGGTATATTTCCAAGCCGGAGAATTTCGAGTCAGGGACCGAGACTTCTCGGGCTGCTCAATGTTATCGTATATTTTATATGTATATGAACTATGTAATAGCGCGTTAAACTGTGCCGAGTTTATAATTACGATCGTTCGCGTGCTTCCACCGATACCAAAGGGTGACCGAGCAAAGGTACGGATGCAGCGAACACGAGAACGGCCTCTATTTTTCGAAAGATGTCTAAAACGTTTGAAAATGTTTAAAGTATACGTATGTTCAGGCAGGTCCATTTCGAGTGTTACGAGCTGATAGCTCCGAAGCTACCAATTGCGATAAACTTCAATTCAAAGTTGATCCTGGGAGAGAAAATACCGTTTGACCTCGGGGGTCAATCTTTGCACTCCTTGCACTCAAGACCGAACGACTTTTGCAAATATTTTTTTATCGCGGTTAAGTGGTAGCCGAGATTGTTACTCGCAATGCTTTAATGGACCACCCTGTATACATGTGTGTGTGTGCGCACGCGTGTGCGAGCGTGTGTATGAATAATGTACGATGTTAATTAAGATTGTTGATAGGAAACAAAAAAAGAAAAAAAAATTATGCGATGTCGAACAAATATCGACAATATTGCGAGGAATTATTCCTGCTCGGCCCTCGTGCCCAAAAAAAAAGACTGGTGAAAGTTTTAAATCCATTCACCTTTTTTTTCAATCATAGAAATTTTATTTTCAAATTGGTATTACTTCGAAAGTGAATATTAAATCTCAGTGAGAAGAAAACGTTAAGATTTATGCGAAAGGAAATATTACAATTTATTAAAAAGAAACTACTAAAACCCATTAAGAAGGAAATATGGATGAGTATTAATTTAAGAAAAAACGATAATTGGAAGTAATTAGAAAGAACATGCTAACGGGTATTAAAAAGAAAATTATAGAATCCATGGAAAAAAACAAATATTAGTTATATAAAATAAAAATTGTATTGAAGATTCATTTTCCAACTTGTGTTTGGCTGTCAACAATTCATACGAAGATTCGCTTGCCAACCGAACCCAAACAAATCTGTGATAATTAATCTTCCTCCGTGCTTGGTGTACATTTTTTTTTTACAATCGAGACAAAATCAGCATAGTCGAGACGCGCGGACGTTACAAGTATGTGCTTTTGATTGTGAGCACCCCAGTTTTTTGGACACGAGTGTACGTTGAGGAGAATCATAAAATCGTTGCGTATTTGGACGTGCAAGCGAGGATGTACAGATAGCAGGGTCGATGAATGGTCGTTGGCTGAGTACGGCGAGAGTACGTGGAGGCGTACCGAGGAGGAGAGATGTGCGCGTGTATACAAATACTACGTGTGCCTTTTGAAGTTTCGAAATCTCAAACCGGTAATGCAATGAGAAATTGTTTGCGATAAAAGTTGTTCGGTTGCGGGAATGGGAAAAGATCGAACCCGGAAGGCTCAAAGCAAAGGTGATGCGTCAGTTAAGATCAGCGTTTTGAATGAAAAAAAACACACACTTTTTTTAAGTGTATGTCCTCGTAGCTGTTTAAAAAATCATAATCATTCGTTTCGGTACACTTTTATTTGTTATTTATAATTTTATAAATATTATATTTAAAGATCGAAGGTTACGATATCGGTTGCACTGGAACTGTCAAAAGTGAACGACGACCAACCTCTGAGTCTCACAGATCAAAGAGTACTTCATTTGAAACAAAAAGATTTGTCCGAATGCAGCTCTCGAGTCAAACTCCAAAAAAGTACCAAAAAAAGTGGATTTCTTTTGAATGTTAACATTGGAGCTTTGCGTGACCTCGAAAGTGACCCAAAACTTCAAACGAGACCATCATTTTTTGTCCTTTCAGAACCGACCACCTTTCATTCGAAACATATTCCATGCCGATGTTTCGTCAGACCGGAACACTTCGAATGGCCCACCCTGTACGTACATGAGCACACATTAGGCATTACACATGGGTAAATTGCAATGTATATATAGAAAACGAAAAAGAAAAACCAAGTGCCTGTTTCAAAGATTACTAAACGAAAACACAAAAAAAAAAGAAGGACAAAAAAAGATTATTTATACATCTACGATGATAATTTTGTAATTGATGCTACATTACGGAAACGATGAAACCTAATAAATTCTGAGGGTAAAACTGTCGATTGTACACGTGTATAGCGGATTCGTGATACGAGCCCTCGTGCCATTAGTCCCAACACACCAATTACTCATTAACGCAAAATCGAGTAACTCGAGCCGAGGAAAACGTTTTTGTTTACACGTCTCGACGAATTATTTTGTTTATCCTGTGCGCGATGTTGCCGGATACGTTCTGTGAGATCGAAATCCCAAATTGAGATTTGGATCAGTTACTCGGTGCTGTTTGATCAATGACTCTCGGCACTCGGGCAGGATTTTTTTTCACGCGGTCTTAAGGGTGATTCGCTGGATCCGACAGACTGTGTATAAAATGCGATTCAGTTGTTACAGTTCGGTGAGTATAGGCGGCTTTCAATCGAGCGTAATAATTTGGCACACTTTCCACCCACTTTCCAAACTTTTATTTTCTCCAATTATTTTCATTAGCAACGTAAAAAATATTATTTTTATATTTGAAAATAATAAAATTTTGATTGGTTCAAAAGATAGAAATTGAAGGGAAGTTAGAACAAGTAAAATTATTATTGGAACAGAACGACTCATAATTCAATAAGCACAGACAGAGTTTCGATTGTTTATTGGGAATTGAAAAGAATAATTCGTATGTTACTCGAACAGTCGGAGCCGTTGGCCATTTCCTGCTTAGTCTTTTGGTCGATCGCGACTGTCGCGTCTTTGGACTTTGACTGGACTAAAGAACATGAAAATCTTAACGAGCATCTTGATCGGAAATGGAGACAAGCGAAAGAAGAAATTGCCAAGGAGTACGCAAGAGCGGAAGATGAGACCGGTAAAAATTCGTAATTTTCTTAACATTCGAGCGCTCTATCAATTCATGTATGGCCGCTATCTGTACAATGTGACTATCATTTATGTTAATTTGAAATGAGCACAAATGTTCAGTAGAATATTCTCAAAATGTTCTTGGAAATCAAGAAACAACAAGAAACAGAAGAACAAAATTCTTCTGTTCATTACTCGTAATTTTAATTTAAAAAAAACGAGAATAGAAATGTATTCAGAGGGTTCGTAATATCAATTATAAAAAATGCATTTTATCAAAAAACGTATTTTTCCAAATGTTCATTATTCATTCAGTGTTCAATTACATAATTAAAAAATTGTTTTCCACTTTAAATTAATTTCCTGGATTTAACTTCAATGAAAAAAAAGTATTCAGCTTAAATTCGTGGATTTTTATTTATACAAAATTTTATTTTCATTGACAATTTGCACCGAACGACTTCCTAGACATTTCATTTGGAATCAAGAGAAGTCCGCGAAAACACTATCGACCGAAAATTAATGAATTTAAACAGCGACTTCACTATCGTTTTTATTAAATTTTCACCACAGTTGTCGCGCTCTCGTACGACGTGAAATGGGAGCGGCTACAGAGCGAACGATTGAACTTCTCGGAGCCAAGATTAATGATCAGAATATTCGACAAAATGTTTATTTTGGAGGGCAACCATACAATGTCGGTCGACGTCAAGTCCGCTCCGACGAACGACACAAGCTCGGCGGTTTTGCCAGCCGTTATGGGTCAGAGGCGTCCCATCAAATTCGCCAAGGTATCCGCTGGGAACTCGCCCTAAACTTACTTCTTCATAACCATAAAAATTATCCACTTTTCGTTACCTATGATAAATTCATGTTCACGTGATTTCTTCACTAGAGCATCGTGTGGAAGTCGAAACTGTTCCTGCTGGTTTGCGAGGAGGACGATTGTTCTCTGTACATTGGTGAAAATGCTTCCCGGATGGAGATCGAACAAACGTTGGACCATCGACGAATGTTCGACGCGACTTTCTTCACTCGCGACAATCAACTTTATCTGGTCGTTACTCACGAGAAAACCGATGAATTTTTCGGCTCCTCCACGTGAGTTTTCGTCAAAGTTCCGAAACTTAAGGATCTCGAAAATTTTAACAAACGTCCATGAATACAATCCATAATTTGTTAAAGCTCAGTCTGCAATTATAGAAACATTTTGTCAAGCTATTCGTATATTTTATTGTTAATTTTTGTGATCAATGTGATTTTGCATTGTTAATTCTTGTAATCAATGTGAGACTTGATCTCTTAAAGTCAAAACTTTTCTGAACTCAAGTAACGTCAGTAATTCAATTAAATTATTAAAGAGATTTAAATGATGCTTTATTTAATGAGGATATCGAAAATAAAATCGTATCTCTAAATGCAATTTAAATATTCATGAATGATTAAACACGAACGAATTACATTATGCATTATATCCATACTAAAAATATTGAAATGAAACATCATTGCTTGATTCAAACGATTAATTCGAAATAATATTTCTTATCTAATATTTCGTCTTTTTCGCAGAATTTATTACTGGACCGGCACTTACATGGACGTCATCCAGCCTATCGAGACGTCCGGTGATGTTCAGGTGATCGCCTTCAATTATGGTCACTCGACGATATTAGTATTCGCTCGGCCGGGATCCGAGCAAGATATTGAGATTTTCGAGTTCGGCAACAGTCGAATCGAGAGAGTTCAATATTTGCGCGTAAACCGTCCAGTCTCCATCCTTCATTACCGCCACGAAGACCATGATTTTCTGTTAATTATAAACGAGCGGCAAGCCAGTAGCGTTTATTGGTGGGACGGTTTGTGAATTCCTCAATTGTTCGATATTCCTCAAATTGAATCTGCACATGTTCCATTTTGATTTTATTTGATTTTCTATATAGGTTACGAATTTTTGCATTGGGTCGAACTTTCGGATATCGTGGCACCCCGAAGGATAAATGTGGCGCAGCTGAACGGCGACATGCTATTTTTCGTCTCTTACGAGGTCTGTACTTTCAATTTTATCGTTCGAAAGAGAAGCTGAAACGCGCGGGTAATACGAATCATACGCTACGATTATTGCAATGAGTCAATCTCCTTTCCAGAAATCCGTGAGCTTGTATAAAGTAACAAGGCTCAAGTACACGCGATTGGATATTCTCGACTTGGAAGATACCGGTGAACACGTGGTCGATACGGAGGTATTGGTCAACGAAGCAACGAATACTCTCATTCTGCTGTTGGTCACTTTGGAACCTCAAAACAACTTGTATCGCGTGGAGCCCTGGCAATTGCTCGTAAAAAAAAGCCGCAAGGACGATGCTGGTCTCTGTTTTCCCCTTTCATCATTTTTTAAAAACTTATTTTCCTCTTATTTCACTGTCAGTATTACTTTTTTTTTATGTCGTTGCTTGTTTTTATGTATTTTTGTTCCATTTCGTACCACCCTTTTAGTTGACGCTCAAGAAGTGGCCGACGCGACCGAGAAATGTTTATCGAGTTTGCTCGCAGCACTCAACGAACGAATGATTTCTCTGGAAAATTTGACGAGTAACATTTGGCCGATGCTTTTGGGATCTGAAGAAAATGTGACGTACACTGGAAGTTTCTTCGTACGGGATCTCGTCCTTGAGGATTCAGTCGCGCAAAATGATTCGTTGAAAGTCGAAAGTATCGTCGTCGAGTCGATGACGGATGACAGCGAATTATTGTTACCGAATGAGATTAGCACTTCCGTGGCTAATGTGGAAAAACTCGTTACCTCGGTCCTCAATGATTCTCGCGAATTGTTTCGCACTGACAGCAGTGATGATATTCGTCTGACGGGTGACGTGATAATCGAGGGTGACGCGGAATTTCGAAACCTTCGAGTAAACTCGTTACACACGAGCTATCTCAATGGACGCCGAATCAATTTCGAGGACTATCCAGTTACTGCCATATCGGCTACGAGGAATCAAATTTTCCTTAATTCCCACCTACGGGGAAAAAATATAACCGTCCAACAACTGGAGATCGATAGCTTGTGTGGGATACCCGAAGAGTGTACGTAAAAATTCGAACGCGCGAGAGCCAAATATTTTTATACCTTATCTGGATAAATTCGCAATGTTAAGAGGAAGACGATTTTTAAGATTTTTTTTTATATCGATAGAGCAAGATAGACATTTTTGATACTATTGATCGTCGTGCCAATTTCGGGTTTCTTCTCACCTTCTTTATATCACCAATGAAGTTATTGTTATTGAAAGTTCCTATACTCTAAACCGAATAACGTGTTATTTTTAATACAGATTGGCTGAGACGCGAAAATGAGGAATCCAACATTTTCTCTAGTTACAATCTCACCGATGTCTCCATCGAAAACGATACGATTGTCGTAAAAAGTGCTCATGGCGAGCTGACCACGTTTCTGAAAGATCTCGAAACACGCACGATCGATGGAATCGCCTTAACGGATATGATGAATAACGTCTTCATGTCTGGTGGCGATCAAGTGATAAAAGGTACTTACATTTTACTATTAGATGATTGGAAACGGAATCAGATGGTTAATTCGCGTTAATTCGCGCTAATTCACGAGTCGACGTTCTCATAGTTTCCCCTGATTGCAGGAAACATGTTACATAGTAATGATAGCTGGGGAACAATGTCCGTCCAGAATCTGGTGGCGGAAAAATTGAATGGAATATCAGCAGAGCGCTTGTTAACGACAGCCACCGATCAAAATCTCACCGGCGATGTATTTTGTTTCGGTAGAACGTTGCTGACGAGCATAGTCGTCGAAAGGATTAATGGAATTCCCCTTTCTGAGTTTGCCATGGTGGCGAAGAAAAATCATTTCGCAGGTAAAAAGGACTTTTACATCGGGGGAATAATTTCGAAAGTAAATCAAAGGAAAAGGGTAAGGAAATATGTTCGCGTGTATTGAACGCCGACGATTGTTGCATACTTATTGAGGAAAAGCGATCCAACGAACCCACAAGCCATTTTACATAAACGAAGAATAGCCGAAAATACGATTGACAAAATAAATGTTTCAGGTGAAGTCGCAGTAGCGCGATTGAAAGTCCTCGAGGATTTCGTGATCGAAGACCCGCAGAAGTTTTCTCTGCCACCTCCCGTGCAAATTTACAAAAACGTTACGATACTGGGAGACGTGAGAGCGGAGGAGATCGATCTAGGCTCCTCTGCGAGTTTTTCCTTGGCTTCGATGACTCGAGGCCTCGACGAGTATTGGACGAAGTCAACAGACCAAACGTTCGAGGGTCACGTTCGTTTCGATAAGGGTATCAGCGTTGACCAGTTGACGGTTGATTTTCTGAACGACCTGGACCCGGACGAAGACATAGTGTTGACAAGCGCGGAAGAAATCTTGTCGAACTCACTGGAGTTCAAGAATTTAACCGTCCGGCGGATAAAGAGCTTCAATCACGATCAGGAAAATTCCACGGTGAATTCAGATCCGAAATTGTACGAGGATACAGCCGAGACACTTATCGTCAACGAAAAAATTCATATTGAACAATTGAGCGTTGCGAGCTTGCGCATTGAAAGCTTCAATGGTGTACCAGTCGATTTCATCATAAGACCAAACGACGAGAACTCGACCGGGCCCTACGTCTATCCCGATTCCGTCCAGAGATTCGTCACCCTCACGGTTAAGGATCGTTTCGAGATAGAAGATTTGTACTTAAGTTTCGTCAGCGATAGCGACGATTCGCGAACGCCATTGGAACGAAAAAGAGTCGACGGAGATTTTCTGCGGTTCGACCAAGATTACAGGATCGATCATCTGATCAGTGATCAATTGCGCTTCGAAGATATCCATGTGAACCGGACAAAAGGAATAAATATTCGCGATTTGTTAAACTTCGCGAATTCAACGAGCTATTGTTACGACGCACAATTCGTGGAAGCGAGGAGTCCGTGTTCGCAGCTGATTATCGATGGTGATGCAGTGATCGAGAATGACCTCCAAGTCAGGACGATCAATGGGAAAAGTAGCGCGAGCTTTCTCGACGAATGGGCGACCACGAATTTCTCAGTGAATTCCAACGAGACCCTCAGTCTCGACGAACTCCGAGTTCACGATGATCTGACCTTGAATTTACTCCAGGGCGTTCGTCTCGAAAACGTATTCTCGAAATCGCGAGCCCAAAATCTTAGCAATTCGAAAATTTCCTTTCTCCAAATTTTCGTCGACGATGTCCAAGTTCCGAGGATCAACGGTCGCGAAACGCGAAAATTCGTTTACCTCGATTCGCCAGAGATACATTTCGATGGCGACGTCGTCTTTGGGAACTTGACCGTGTCGTCGATCGATCCAACATCCAAGCCGCAGATCCGGACGAAACATCTTAACGGTTTTTCCACTGACGATAATGAGGTAACTCTATTATATTTTCAATATCCAATTTAAAAAATGCACAAAGAGAGGAAACGTAAAATTTGAATTCGTCTCAAATGCCAAGTTCCAAGTGTTTTTTCAACTTTTATTATTTATTTCTACTTTTTCGCTCTTTCGCTCGCACCCGCTATGACGTTCCGCGCTCCTCACTGCAATTTTCCCTTTCAGCTGTACGAGAAATTGGGAAACGTTTCATTGTCCCGTGTCAGTAGTTTACGAGTCGACGGCAACGTATCCTGGCTTCAGGATGATGAGAGTGTTAAGGACACGAAAAATTCGCCAAAGCTCGGGACGATTTTGAGATACGCTGTGCCCCTTAATGGAACGTCGTTATTCGTGATACGTACGAACAGCAACCAAAGTACGATAATCGAAAGCTCGCGAGGGCTTTTGGTCAAGGCGATGAGCTCGAGCGTGTCAGGTTGGTCCGGTGCTGTGGGATCGGGTGACTCAGCAATACACGTAAAGAAAATCCTGAGGGATACGGTGCTCGACGTGACGCGTACGTCACGATCGAGTGACGACGATGAGATACTCATCGACGGTGAAAAAATCTTTGCCGGGGATCTCAGGTGCGCTCGTTTGTTCGTAAACGGTGATATCGACGTCAAGAATTTCGAGACCTCAAGGATCGACGATCTCGAGTCCTCGATCGTTCGCGTCAACGTGTCCGAAGGCGACGATCAATCATCCGCAACGATAAACACATCGATGATATTTCGCAACGGCATGACAGCAAGAAATCTCGTGATCCGTGGACCAAACGGCGAAAATTTTAGTTCCCCGTTGCTCGTTCATGGTTCACCGATCGACGGAATCTTTACGACTAGCGGCCCAAACAACAACTTTCTTTTGCCCAACTCGACGTATCTGAAGCACCTGACAGTGCTCGGCAACGCCTCGGTCGAGACGTTCGATTCCGTAAATTTCAACGAGTTTGTCCACGATCGGGTTAGCCTCGATTCCGAAACTCCCATTATCGTACACGGAAACCTACAATTCAATGGACTCGTGCGCGTTTCCGGTAAACCACCAATTTTTCCCTCTCGTATAAAAATTTCATATTCTTCAACCGTTCCACTCATCGTGTATCTTCGGTCCCACAGAAAACGCAACCGTGCGAACGATCAATGGAATCGCCCCGATCGATCTGGTGTTGAACGACTCGCCGGGAAACCAAACGATCCACGGCAAGATTCTGGTTTTGGGCGACATGGTGATCCAAGGAGAAACTCAGGCGCCACTCGTGGCTGGCATCAACGTGCGGGAGGCTTACGACAATGCTGTGCTTAATAACGAACCAAGTGAAATTTTCGGTGACGTCGTGAGTATTGTTAATCTTAAAATATTAACACTACTTGATATTAGATCGGATTTAATAGATCATCCGTGTGCGATGATGAATCTACGAATACATGAATGAATGAATTAATCTATTCGTTATTAATGAATTATTCAATCATCAATAATCATAACGCTCTCAGGGGTTTCTAAAAGTTTTTCTCGTACGCTCTTCAACTTAAAACTTCGATTTGCAGATTTTTCAAGCCGACGTCGGAAGATCGTCCGAGCCTTTTGACGTGTCGAACCCGAAGGACGCGATCGCGACCGCGACTGGGAGTAACAAAGCTGATGGAGGATTCGTGAATGGATATCCGTTGGCGAGCTTTCTTGATCGGCGCGTTCGTCTCGGCGACGATTACTTGCGCGAGTTCGCGCGAAACGAGAGTGTGCTCGAGGCGCGAATAAGCGAAATTTCGAGTGTCCATTTGCCGGTGATATTCCGATACTTCGAGAATGAGAAGAATTTAACGATAACCGGTACTCCGAACGTGACGAGGGTTCGGGTCACGAGAATCGAGGACGTCACGTTGCTGAACTTGTATACCGAGGAGATCGGAAGTTCGTGCGGTTTGCCGAGTGACGGTTGTACCTGTCGAGGACAATACATCGTCGAAATAAAGAACAATGATGCTGCGAACGAGTTTCGCCCTAAGCGAGTACGAGGATCGCGGGTTTTCTATCATTATCGCGTTGAGGCAAGGGACGAGTTTGCGATAAACGTCGCGACCACGAGCGTATCAAGGAACGAGCACTGCAGCTCGGTCGACGAGTTCTCGTCAGAATTCACGACTATCTCGTGGATGACAGTTAAAACAGAACCTGTTTTTCTTCATCGTCGTGCGGCAAAGGGCGACATTCAAGATCCTTCTGATGTCTCAAACGCGAGCAGAAGTTCCATGAAGATACGAGGTTACTTAAGCGACGTCATCGTGTTTACGCAAAACGGTTCATTCAATCTCCATTTTATAAAAACTTTTGCTACTTAACGCCCGATAATTTTTACATATCTCAATTTATCTTTTCTTTCTCGTAGATTCAGTGTACGTCGTTTTGGCTATGTACTATGATCCGACTCGCTTGACTCACGATACCGATTCCCTCGTTTACGTCCTCGATCTCGCGATCAATGAGCTACAATTGAAACAGCGCATTCAGACGAGTCACGCCGTTGGCTTAGAAACTTTCGATATTCCGGGCAAGGGACGTCACCTTTTCATTGCGAGTCATGCCGACGGGAAAACAATCGAGTCCGTTTTGTACAGGTTCGACAGTGTCACCGGCCAGGTACTGAAAAACGATACATTTTTTTCGTATTTGTTTCTGCGTTGTTTGTTATATTATTAGTTTTTTGTTAATATTTTAATGCATTATTGTTTAATTATCTCGACAGTTAAATGACACGTATACGTTTTTCTCCCCCTTGAAAAACGTATAACTGAAGCTTCCTCTATTTATTATTTATTGCTGTCACATTTCTTCGTTACATTGCCATGTTAGAAATGAGGGTAAAAAATTGCTGCCAGAAATAAACGAAAATCTCTTTTAAAAAAACAGTTTAGTTTCCTGAGGAGCTTTCCGAGCGGTGGAAATCGACACGTCAAGAGTGTTTCGGTATATGACAATGTGTTCCTGATTCTGGACGATGCAGTCACCAATTCGGTCAATGTGTACCGTTACGAGTCAAAGTGGGATAATTTTTATCACTATCAGAGCATTTATCACACTTCCATGGCGACGATCGCCTCGATCGAGGTCTTTTACACCGGTGGTGAGTAAACAAGTAAAGTCAACGCCATTTTACGTCCGGGAAATTCATTCGATAATGGAACGATGAAGACGGAAAAAAAATCACAATTGAGGTTTTTCTTTTGCTTTCGATGTATTTTATAGAATTCCGTCAAAGTCAAGTGTACGTGGTGGTGACGACCAAGGCTGATCGATTCTTCGTCTACGAGTTCTCGTACGCGAGCGTACGTAAAGAAATTACAAAAAAATATACAATTATCGTAACGAGGACAGATTTCGTCACAACTAGCGCGTATTTTTTCAGTTTCGTTCTCAACGATATAAAAAAGAATTATTTCTAGTTTTGCTTCTTCGCCCCCCCCCCCCCAATTCTCACGATTTATCGATTGGGAAAGGAAACGAAAAAAAGAAGGCTTTCCGATTCCCATTCAATAGACGAAACAAAATGGACTTTTAGCTTCGCGATGAGCCAACGAGTGTATACTTTTTAATTACTTTTTAGTGCGCCAGAAATATCGACCGTTCAGGCTCGAACGATCTGCGCATTAGTTTCCTCAACGTTTCAAGGTCGCGCCAAAATTACCGTAGGATTTCCGATTCGTCGTACTCTATTTATTAACGAAATTTCAAGGAGATTCCAAAATTTGATTCTTTTGAAAATCCCTGAATTTTTTTCTTCGAAAAAAAAAAAACTGTCGCCCATTCGAATTCCGATCAATCGTTCTTTGATTCTTTACTTTTTCATGGTTCTTTGCAGAAATTTCAGCTGGTAGTGGAGAAAAGAGTGAAAGGAATCCTTTTGACGTTTCCATTCGACGTCGCGGATCGTCGGTACGCTTTCGTTGGGACCGACACCAATAACACGCTTTTGAGAATCATTGAGCAAGGCGATGCCAGCGGAAGGGTGTAATTGAAAAGAGTATTTAAAAAAAAAGCGAATGGGGCGACTGAACGGATATTTCGTTGTTCAAGGCGCATATATAATTGTCTACCACGTCCTTTGTCGTATACACAGACCCAGATGGACAGACACACAGCCATATTTGTACATTTATATAAAAAATCCATCGAAGTCCAGATACTTAAATTGTGACGCCACGTTACAATATATTGAAGGAGTCAAGTTTGTAAATGAATGAATTACATATATAATATATTATATTACATATATATATATACACCACAGTTTAAATCCACTTCCACTTTTAACACGTTTTTCCTCGTAAAAATCAGTTTTCACTGAACTGACCGAAAGTCTGGGTTCGCTTGAATCTTTTTTTTCGTGAGATGAAGCTTCTTTAGATTAAGACGCATTCTCTAATTATCATAAGGAAAAATCGGTTTGCAACGAAGCCGTACGCAATCAGAACTACTTTTTACCGGATAAAACGTGTTTATACTGAAAATGGATTTTAACTGTGACTAGGGAAGTGAATATTTCGTGATTTTTTTTCTCAATTCTTTCCAAATAAATTTAGGCAACTGAAACTGTGATATCTGGTGATACGTCCACACATGTATAATGCGTATATACACACATATATATATATATATATCATTAAATTATTTGTAAAATGATGTATACAAGAGTACTGAAAAAAGAAGAAATGCCCACGTTTCCTTCCTGTTAGGGAATACACGTTTGGTATTTACATTTACATTTCTTTCCCCTCAACACTTGCATGTTCTCGTTTCTTCGTCCGTATTCCCTCGTGTATACGTAAAAATCGTGACGAGACCTGTCTTCAATCTCACGCACTCAATAAAATTTCGTAACGATTTTGCGTGCACGCGCCGGAAGGATTTACGAGCGACTGGGGAATGTATGTACGTGCAGGGGATTAACGCATGGTTTCGATAACTATATGTGTGTGTGAGCGCGTGTGAACGAGTGTGTACACGCGGATACAAATGTGACGAGCAAGTTGGCCGCGTGCTATAATTAATCCGCGCGTGTTGGGCTTGGACGAAACTCGGGCACGCGAGGATTCGTGTGTGTGTCTGTCCAGCTTTTGTAAAAGCATTTCCAAAGGGTGCGAGACGCATCGGCAATCGTAACGCGGCGCTGTCCCATATATATACACGGTCTTCACGTACACACGTACTTCCCTTTGAATACACGTACATTGCACGAGTTTTCGCAGCCGGGTCGACTCAAATAGAACAGGACATGCGTACATTCGAGTACTTAGAAATTTTCCTCGCTTCCCAACCGATGGTTTGGTCATCATCACGGAGAGATAGCTCGAGAGGGGAAAAAGAAACGGCAGCTTCTCGTCGTTTCGTGTGTACGAGGTTACACCGCAGAAATCCCATTTCACTTCGAGATGGCTCTGAAAAATGAACAAAACGAAAATCAACAAAAAGAAGTGATTTACGAAACGTATAAACTGGTAACGTTGCGCGTGTTGTTTATAATCGATTTGTAACTTTGAATAAAAAATACAGATTTAGAAAAAAACGAATGATTTTTGCGGTATTATTGTTGTTACTGTTTCAATCGATATAATTGTTACTGTTATTATTTGTGTTTGGGTTTGTTGTTGTTTCTGTCTCTATCGCTTTTGGTGCAATTGTTCTTTTTGTTATTTCTGTTATTACGCAAAATTCGAAGTTCCCGAAACGCAAAAATGATCGAAGTGAACTGATTAAAAATTGATTATCTTTAGTGATGTAATTGAATGCCAAGAAACCCAAGCTAATTCGATAAAACAGACGGGAAATTATTGATGACTTATTTTTTATCTCTTTCTTGCTCGCGATACAGAAGTACACCTAATCACGAATTTCAAGGGTCGTCTTTCCCTTCCCACTTTCCCTTCTCGTCTGACATTGGGGAGATGAGCAGCCAGGATGTGTGGGGTACACAGTGCCGCGCGCTTGCGCCATTCCATACTCTTTGGCTGTCTTTGTGTGCGAGAATGGCTGAGGGGAAAATTCGACGTTTTATCCTCACGGTTTTTAGTCATCGCCGGTCAAGGTGCTCGATCGGTTCCTCCGACCGGAGAGACGACAGAACGAGAGAGGGAGAGATTACAATTGTAGAGCGAGAAAGAAAGAGAGAGAGAGAGGAGTTTCCTCTAAGCATCAGTGAACTTCTCATCGTCATGTATTCCGCCCTAAAAGGGGTGTAGTGATGAATATGTTTATAATAAATTCAACGAATACGGTCGGTTGAAAAATCAAGGTAGTCGTGAAAAATCAACCAAAAAAAAGTAGGACAAAATATGTAAGGCGAGAACTAAAAGCACACGAATAAACGAAAATGAAGGGAAATTTAATTAACGAATAAAAGCGCAAATATTGAGGCAAGGTGAATCTACGATTGACGGGATGAAATATTCGATAATAATGAAAACACTCAAAAGTGAGAAGAGAATTTAATCGTTGATAAATGAATTGGTGCGTAAACATTAAGGAGAACGATCGGAGTTCATGAATCGGTGGAAAGTGTGGAGAATAATTGGAATGATTAAATAAATAAATGACAAGAATTATCAAAACGAGCGAACAAAAAATACTTGGAAATAAATCGGAGAAATAAGCAAAGTAAAGAAATGAAAAATAAGAAGTAAGAATAATTCAAACGAGCAAAGAAGATACGAGAATCGTCATTGTGTACAAATAAATAAATGGCAAATAAGTGAAAATATACAAATAAACGAATAAATGAGAAACGAAGAATAAAAAAATTGGCCGATGACCATTAAAATGAGAAGTCAATAAATCCACAGACAAGACGGCAAGTAAAAAATGAAAAAATAATTTGATGAAAAAAAGTCGTCTCGCCAGTGATGTGCGATGTGCTCTCCCAGCTGGAAAATGTTCCCTCCTGCTCTCGTAGTATTTCGAGCCACGTAACGAGGTTCTCTCATCGCCTCGCGATTTTTGCCCCTGGAAATTTTCTCGAAACGAAATGTCGAGACTTTCGTGCAGCGCGACGTCGTAGCCACCACTACTTCCAAGCGTATCTGGCTTTCCAGAAAAAGTGAACGTTTGCAAAAAGACTGCACAAAAAAACATCCAAAACAATTTTTTAAAAAACGCTGCCCGCATCCTTGTGTCGATAGAGAAGAATTGAAAAAATTCCATTGATAAATAGAAAGCAAATTGATTAAAAATAGGCAATTGATTGAAAAAAAAAACAAAATGTCGTTGCACTATTATCGCAGCGGTTATCGTTACCGTTCCGCCTCGAGCACGGCCAGTGGAAATCCTGGTGGTCAGCTTCAAGCCTCGGACAGCGACGTCGCGGAGCTTAGCGACCTGGACGACGATGACGACGACGATGAGGACGTGGACGAGCAGCGTCGTCGTCGCCGACGTCGGGCACGGGGTTGCCCATCAAATTATTCCAGGACGAGAAGAGCGGGCCAGGATCATCGGGACTACGGGGACAGCAACGAAAATGAGCCCCGAAACGACCTCGCCGAGGACGATGATGATGATGACAATGATGACGATGATGATGATGACGATGATGAAGATGATGAAGATGATGAAGATGATGATGATGATGATGATGATGATGACGATGATGATGATGACGAAGATGAGGAAGACGGAGCGGATGATTTACCGTATCCCGGCTTCGTGCCCATCGCCCTTCGCTATCTCGATCAGACGACTAGACCACGCAACTGGTGTCTAGCTCTCATCACCAATCCATATCCTTTTTTATTCTCATTCGCGAATGTCACTTGATGGATGTGCCCAGACTATTGGGTCGATGGATTTAACGGTAGGATAGCATCGCCCCGAAGTGTTAACTCTGAAATTCCAAGTAAAATAGTTCATGTACAGGGTGTCCAAAAAAAATGAATTTCTTAGGCTATTTATGTCGCCAAATTTAGCACGTGTTAAAAAAAATTTCAATTTTCCAAAGTTTCGTCAACATTTTTCAACGAATCTTTGGAATTTCGTTATCGTACAATGACTTAGTTGCGATCTTATTTGTGTCGGCGAAAAAGGAATGTCGACTTGTTTTGCATCACTCGGTATACTGCGTTTTTATAGGATGATACAACAATGTGTAGAAGAACAAAATAAGCTCCTCTTTTATGCTCCTCTCTACGTACGTATCTTTCAGACAAAAAAATGTTGATTTCTTCTATAGATCAAACCATATATTCGTTACTTACACTTCTATATATCGATGTATCTAACGATACAAAAACCCCGAATCTTTTCCTCAGAGAAACAAGTATTTTGCAAAGCGATTTTCGGAAACCGTAAACATTTCATTTTTGACCATCCTCCGTTGTGAAACGTCATCCTCTATATCCGAAGAATGTGGGTCATGCTATATATATATATATA